>JAODAL010035805.1:0-42501 GCA_025379985.1 Phyllomedusa bahiana
GGGAAATAAAATATGATACATGGAGAATTCAATAGATTAATAATGTAGACTTCTTATATTCACTGTGAAGAGGTGGCTTTCAGAAGAATTTAGTTATAATTCTTCTCTTGTAGGCCCAGTTTTTATAGTGCAGCAATAAAACAATTATAATGACTATTGTTTTCATTATAAAATTTTTCAGTCCCCCAAACACATTTCATTTTCCACAGCTGAATTTGGATTTTATTATTAGAAATAATACTTAACATAAAGGGCACTTGTGATATTCAAGTGTCCCCATTTTGTGCATTGAAATGTTTATTAAAAGGATTAAAAGCCCAATTTAACATTTGCTAACATCTAAACATTAAAAAATCATTTTTTAAAACACACAACCCGGGGATACAAATTTTTATTTGACTGGGACAACCAATGTATGTTGAAACCATTGTATACTAAGATAAAACTTTATGGAAAACTAATAATTGCTTTGTAATCCCCCAAAACTTCAAATCGATATGATGTTAAATAAAGATTAGAGAAAAATAAACAGCCAATTAATCCAGATAAAGCAAGACTGTAACATACTGTATAACAGTCAGAAAGACTCCAGAACGGGAAATAAATTTTCTTTATTAAGGGGGAAAATTTTTTTTTGGGATCAGACTTATACAAAATTACTAAAAAATGAAAATGGGGACCCCCCGGGTCCAAAGGGAAAACCTTTCATCCTGGCACATGTATAGAGCTGTACAGAATATGTAGTACCACAGTGTACTGTAGAGAGGCCTACAGAAAAATACCCAAATGGGGGATCTTTCAGTCATCACAAACACAAAAGATCTGCAATTCTGTGAGATGTACGGAGTCGATTTAAAAGACACAATTTTTTTAGAAAACTAAATATACAGTTTTCTCAAAAAATGAGAAAAAAGGTGTGAAAAGGGGGGTGCATACCCAACGGAACCGCCCGTCCCTGCCACTTGACGTGCCCCCTAGGGGCAGACGCCAACTGGGGACTTTCCCCTGCGCGCTAAAAGTGGGGGCCCCCCCCCCCCCTCAGGGGGAAAGAAAGGCAGACAGCCCGGGTCAATACCAAATCAGGAACGAAAGCCACAAATCAAACGGAGCAAAATGAAAAAACCCAGGGTCAAAAGCCAAACGGGAGGAGGAAAAAATCAGATGACAAGCCGGGGTAAGAAAACAAGCCGGGGTCTGGTACACATGTAAAACAGCACAATACAAAACACAAGGAAACTAGGCAGCCAGGAAATATCAAAGGCGCAGCACTCAGCGAGCAGGGAGTTTAAATGTAATTCCCGATACTGCCCCTGCAGCTGATTGGAGCGGCCTACAGGTCCTCCCATTGGCTGATGTGACACGCCCCCTATCCAGAGGGCTGGGTGTCTGTCACTCACACAGCTTCCAGCAGAATGACTATCAGGGTGGGTCGCTGATCAGCTGCTGCAGAACGTTGCTCCCTGCAGACTGAGCGCCGCCTAACCCTGACAGAGAGACTGTGAGAGTGAACACTACATTTAACACACCTGCTCTCCATTCATGCCTGAGACCTTGCAATACTCATGAGTCACATGACACCATGGAGGAAAAATGGCAAATAGGGCACAATTTGTCCATTTTTACTTAGGGGCGTATGGTTACCAGCGGTTTAGACATTGATGACTGTGTGTTGAGTTATTTTTAGGGCACACCAAATTTACATTGTTATACAAGCTGTACATGGACTACTTTGTAATGTATTAAAGTGTCATATCTTCAGTGTTGTTCCATGAAAAGATATAATACAATATTTACAAAATGTGAAGTATTCTGGTGCCACAGGCAAATAAGGAACATAGCGCTCTCCCAGTGGGGAAATTCAGTCTTATCCATGCCTCTGTGCGCCCTCTTCTTGCCTGGGATATAGTGTCATCTTAGGCGGTCGCCTACCTTTGCCTACCCATCATCTTGGCTCTGGGTGTACTCCCTTTTGTGATATACTGTATGTGTTTGCAGTAAGGACATTGCCTAGAAGCCATATTTTCTTGTTATTCAATTAAATAACCCCAGGTTTAATAACTTGTCTGGGTACCGCAATCTACTTATTCCCTAATATCTTGGTGACCTTTTTCTGTCCCTGCTCTAGTTCAACTTTGTTCTTTTTAAGTGCACACTCTTTTTCAAAATTATACCCAATATTTCTTGTGTGATTTGGCTAAAGGCAAAACAACATTCTTGACATGGCACTGGTAGCTAAAGTAAAAGGGGTTTTCTCACTGCAAAGATAAGTTTTCAACACAAAGGGACAGTTCAATGAAGACTTTTTCTAAATACATTGGTCAATTGATTTTACTTTAGTTATGAGATAAGAGTGTCTTTTATGTGCTCTGGAGTGCACACAGGCTTCTATGGTTACCTGCATACTAGAAAGACATCTGTTATCTGATTAGCTGAGAGCATGAAAGTCTGTTATCAGATTATCTGAGAGCAGAGAGTGACCCCACTGATGGACTGAGATTGAAGCAAACTAATTATATCAACAAGATTAGTTTTATTTTATATATATATATATATATATATATATATATATATATATATATATATATATATATAATATATATATATATATATATATATATAAATATATATACAATATATATATATATAAATATAAATAGATACATATATATATAAGATATATATATGATATATATATGAGATATATATTGGATAGATATATATATATGATATATATATATTATATATATATATATATATATATATATATATGTTATAAAACTAATCTTGTTGATATAATTAGTTTGCCGATATATATAACAAGATAATTTCACTTAATAAAAGGCACATGTTCTGTGAGAACTGAAAAGCATGGCTTTATCTGTAATCTTGTAGAGATAACAATCTTCTGCACTGTCAGAGTAAGGACTCATTGGAAGTTAAATATGCTAATCACTGTTGTAAAACCACTCACAGAGTAAGTGCAAAACTGCTAAAACTCAGTGAAACAGCATGGTTAGAAAATACCTTTAAGTCTACTGTCGAGCAATATCCTCTAGTTTTTAGGGGACATTTTTAAAACTTTATACTCTCAAATCGTTGCAGTTGCTGGTGCCAAAAATGTGAAGGAGATCCTTTCCAAAAGGCTTCCATGTCCCCTTTCCTGCCATTCATTACACAGACCACACATCCCATGTGGCCTGCAGCTTGCAATGATTTTAATGTGGCAGTATTTCTAGATACAGGCCAAATGAAATTATGGTTTTAAATTTGGTTTTCCTAATTTATTTTCATGACAATGACATGTAATTTTATGTTATGTTTTTGCAGAAATGTAGAAAATTTCAGACTGTTCAAAAACTTTCAAGCATCACTGCAAGGTGCCATATGTTGGCATTATGTAAGTCACTGTATAGCACTAATTGCCACATTCTACTACTTTTATCATTTTTTTGGCTTTGTTCTGGTGCCTGTGTTTCTGAAGTGGCTGTAATGGAAGCCTGTGCTGAATAGTAGAAACAGAGCCCATGAATTCTTAACAGGTAAACTGCAATCTTTGATACAGGAGAAAGGCACAGTGATAAAATGTATTCTTTCACTCATATGCAGAGCCTAAATCTAAATCTTCCAAAGATGATGTTTTATTAAGTTTTATTCTACCTATTATATGCACTTTGTTGTATTATTATTACGCTGCATTTATAATTCATCTCTTTCTGATACTGACCACTTTTCATGACAATAAAGATTTTAGATAAACATATGAAGGTCTCCTCTAGCAGATAAAACATTTCAATGAGCGCTTAGATCTGTCTGAATGGAAGTCATCTCTGTTTTGAGATAAACTGACTTTTCAAAGCCTGTTCAATGTGATCTGTACTAGTTTAACAGCTTCAATTGTGTTTACAATCTGATCAAAAAATATTTACTGTATAAGTGGTAAAATATTTGACTTTTGAAATCCATTAATATTTTTTCTTTAATACTATATCTGTTGTATAAACACACTAACACCAAATTTCTTCCTTTGGCTATGGTAACATAGCGGCAGACTGATCTCTGTTATTACAGAGGACAAAAGGTACATTTTACTGACCATTCTATCACTTTTGAGAAAGAATATCAGTTATTTTCTGCATAATAGTGGCAGAATGACAGTGTAGAGTAAAACTTTTTTTGTTGCCTTTTTACCTACTTGATAAAGGTCACATCACATTGCAATGTAGTACCACAAACCAGCCATTGCTTTAGATGTCTATTGAACAGTTCCATTTTGGAGATATACTGTAAAGGTTAGAAAGCTTAGCTTTTTGTACCCACAGCTGTTAATATCTTTTCAGATCCAGTGTGTTCACTTCTAAACTGCACAAATGCTGCCCATGGGCTGGAAAGATCTAATTCAAAGGGTCTATTCAGGTGCAATAGCCAAAGGCTAAAATGACCTCCTTAACTATACTATAAGGTGTTAAGCACACAATTATCCTTAAAAATATTTATTTACTTATTTATTATTTTGGTGTCACACTCTTTTGTCAATTTATCATCTAAAGCGCAATTTAAAATGTTTGGGCGAAATGTCCAAAAATTGGCGGTGCTACATCAATTTTTAGGCGCATTTAATAAGTGTAAAGTGTGCCAGAAAGTCCGACCGTATTAAAAATCTGGCCTCAGGTATACCTTGCATAGTAAACATAATACGCCTAAAAATTATGTGCTGTGCGCCTCCATAACTAAATGCGCCTATTGAGTCGCATAGCACTTCATTACAAGAATATATTTGTTAGGCACATTTCACATTTTACAAGTATGTGTTAGGCTCATTTCATATACTTGTAATGATAAGCTATGTGCGTCCGTGGCAGTGGCGTGTTGGGAAATGTCGCCCTTTGTTTTTTTTTTATTTGTCATTGTATCCAGACACATTGACACAACCAACTTTAGAATTACACTTTCTGTTCTAGCTGTGGGTGGGTCTATAGCAGTTATTGACATATGAGTACTGCTATCCCTAGCTATTTCTGTTACATTGACATAAGTGCTAGAAATCTATAAAGTGTGGTATTCAGGCTGCAGAGCTCTAAAGAGTGTTTGCTTAGATAAATAAGAGGCTTTCAAAGTCCCTTTCTAAAGATTAGACTCTGCAGGAGGTAACTCACAATGGACGGACTGAGTGGCTTATGGAGACTTAAATGAGAGATAGGAGACCGAGTAGTGTGAAGTTGGGAGAGATGGTCCTAAGCAGAGAAATGTGTGTTCTAAGAGGAGATAAAATTTTGTATATGTACATTTATCTCACGACCAAAGAAAAATCAACAAAGCAATGTATTCGGTAATAGTCTTCAATTACCTGTTCCTATATGTAAAAAAAAAAAATCATTGTAGTGAGAAAACCCCTTTAAGGAAAAGGTGTTCAATTGTCCTGATGGATTGCTTGGTGATGAAAATTACAAAGCTATAGCATATATTTTGTGTGATACTAAGGGTCACATGTATGAAAACTGTCTATGTCTAAAATTCACTTCGTTGCCCATAGCAGCCAATCAGAGCACCCCTTTCATTTTTTCAGAGCACTATATGAAATGAAAGGGGCAAAAAAGTGAATTTTAGACCTAGACAGTTTTCATACAGTATTATTAATTATAATCCTGAGGCAGTTGGGGCGACATGTATGAACGGAGCTGTGCCAGAAATATGGCGTCTTTTCAGCCCAACATCTAGCGCAGCCCCATTCGCTATAGTTTAAAATCGCCCATATCAGGTGCGTTATAGAGCGCCCGTGGCACTTTGCAATGCGACTGAGATCGGGGGGCGCACTGGAGGTGTGTTGCACTAGAACCGTGCAAAGCTATAGATTTATAGCTTTGTTACGGTAATTCCAGGTGCATTATTGCTGGAACAGGTAAGCCACTTTTGAAGTGGTTAACCTGTGACAGAATGGACATTTATGCACAAGAATGCAACTGATTTCTGATCCGCAGTAGAGCCGGTTCATAAATGAGGCGCATTCTATACTAATATAATGCACATAAAAATTGGCGTCTTTACGGCAAAAATCATACAAAGTGTCTATATTATTTGGACAAAGCAAGAACAAAACCAGCTCACCTGCTTGCTGGAATCGACAAGGGAAGCACAGAGAGAAGGATGGACACAAACTTTATTGGTGGCAGAGAAACCTATCATAGATAGTATGCTGGGGCTTTGTACCCAAAATTTGTTGTCGTGTATTGGTAACTCATAAAAAAACTCCTCAAAAAATCTAATACAAACTAGTAAGAAAAGAAAAATTTATGAGAAAAAATAATTTAAAAAATCATGGTCACATAAAATATATAAATCTTCAGAGATGGAGCAATAAAGCAAATACAGAAAAGCACAGTACATCATAATGGTCGCATATGTGTAAAAATCAGCAAAGTATCTGATGTATAACAATTAGAGATGGGCGAATCGATTCTAACGAAGTGGAATTCGTTTAGAATTTCAGGAAAACTTCGGTTCTGAACGAAGTCGAAGTTTGGGGTACTTCGGGTGAACGAAGTGTGCTTTTGATTGATAAATGGCTGCAAACCCACATGGCGCTACATGGGGCAAAGCACTCTGGGAGGAAGAAGGGCATAGCCTGCCATGACATTCCCAGAATAAAAGCCAATCAAGACCGGCGGGATTCTGTGACGTCACCGAAACTATATAAGTCCGGGCGCGACGCTGGGAGCTCATACCGCTCTCACTGTATAATCAGGGAAGGTGCTGCCGCGCTGATTGTGAAGCTCTCACTGAAGAACTGATTTTTATACAGCGATTTTTGTGGGGTGTCTCAGCTTGTCTCAGAGACTGTTCTATTAATGTTATATTTCTGATTTTTTTGGGTATTGGATCTGAAATCCAGTGTGCGTCCACTGCAGCTGCATATACATTCAATATCCAAGTGGGATCTAAGCCAGTTCCTGTTGTATTCATTTAAAGAAACAGCGTTTTTACTATACAAATACCACTTCATTTTTGGCTGCTGAATTATTTTGCGCTATTTACATCCAGGGGTTAATAAAGCGTCGTTTTGCTGGGTGGCTGACCCCAAGAAACCGTCATTTTCAACGCCAAAAAATATACATTTTTCCTGTAGCATAATTCACAAGCTAAAGTTAATTACAATTTTATCTCTTGTTGTGTGCGTAGAAAACACGCAATTGTAACACGCTACAAAGCTACTAGTTTGTGGGGGCCCCAAATTTGTTTGGCGCAATTTCATCCGGGGGTTTTAATTAAGCGTTGTTTTGCTGGTGTGCTGACCCCAAGAAACCGTCATTTTCAACCCCAAAAATTTATATACATTTTTCCTGTAGCATAACTCACAAGCAAAGGGTTAATTACAATTTTATCTCTTGTTGTGTGGTGTAAAAACACGCAATTGTAACACGCTACAAAGCTACTAGTTTGTGGTGGCCCAATTCTTTTGCGCAATTTACATCCAGGGTTAATTAAGCGTTGTTCTTCAGTTGTACTCAGTAAAAGAAACTTTGTTTTTCATCGCCACAGAAGAAATTCTGTAGCATAATTCATACCGAAGGTTAATTAACCTGTTTGTGCTTTTATATTCAGTAAAATACACAGAGTTTTTAAACGGCACATACAAGTCAATTTTCCTGCCCATTTGTGGAGCGCAATTTATACCAGGGTTACCCAAGCTTCTAGGGGGTTCATTTGGCGTCAAATACAGGGTGTGTATTTATCAATATAGATACCCTTCATCAAACAGTGTCTGTACTTTTTAGAACAAACAGTATGTCAGACAGAGAGTGGCAGGCTCTTAACCTGCGAGTGGCAAGAGGCACAAACATTCCTGGAACAGGTCCAGCACAGCAAGGGGACGTCGCAGCGGGGGTCACTCAGTGAGCCACAACTGCCGCTGTCATCTACGCCGTGTACTGACTAGCAACCCAAGGTTCTTTATTGGTTGACTAGGTCATCCACTTCCTCCCGATGACATCTGACAACCCCCAGTCAAGAGTCGGGGGGAAAGTCAGACACAACCCTTAGTTGGCATGGCCCGGACGGTCAGCGGCCCTCACCTGTCCTCAACCCGCCTCTGTCCCTCCGGGCCCTCAGCCAGAGGAAACTACTTGTGGTCTGGGCTCAGCGCCACTATATAGCGAGGATGAAAAAATTTGAGGAGGGCAGTCAGCAGCTACTTGGCAGCGAAGAAATGGGCCAATATCCCCTGCTTCTTGCAGTAGGCGGCAAAATATAGATGTTGAGAGTGGCATGGAGGTCATGTTGTGAGGGGTCAGCCTCTGCATACCAAGACCGGTGATGAGGGCAGCAGTGACGATGAAACACAATAGATGATGAGTAGCCGACCGCACTTGGGAGCCCGGGTGAGGCAAGGGCTTCAACACGTCAGGAGAAAGGGCGTCAGCTTGCGCTCAGGCAGCGGCGCAGCCAGCAAGTGGGTCTGTGGCCGTGAGTTTAGCAGGATAGCAGCAGGTGTAGGTCGGGAGCCAAGCGGCCACGGGGTAAAAAACCCGCTTCGCAGTCCAAGAAAGTAGCGGCACAGGGGCTCAGCGAGGCAGCGGCGGCAGTAGTCACTCAGATTTGGAGCGTTGGCGGTAAAAATCCAATACTCCGGCAGTGTGGCAGTTCTTTGCTAAGACACCGGAGGAGCCGAATATGGGTAATGTAGAATCTGTAAGCAGAAAGTGAAGCGTGGCCAAGGAGCTAAAAGTTGGCACCACGGGCCCCGCGTCAACACACGCTGCGTCACCATCCTGTGGCCTGGTAGAAACGTGGGTCAGATGTGGTGGTCCATCCTGCCGCCGCAGCAACAGCCGCAGCAGCAGCAGCAGCGCCCATTGCACGCATGCCATTGCAGCCAGTCAAGCTCCACCACCTCTGCAGAAGGGAGCTGTTTCTCTTTGACATCATCTCCCAGTCCAGATGCTCCTGCTCCTCGCTACTCATGGCGCCAGCAGTCGTTCAGCGAGGCGATTGCAAAGAGACAACAGTTTGCGTCCAACCATCCTAAGGTGCAGCAACTGACGTTTCTCCTTCTAAGTTGTTGGTACTGCAGTCCCTCCCTTTCCCCAAAAGGTGGACTCTGCACCATTCAGAGAACTAATGGCTTGTGCCGAGCCGAGATGGAGAGTTCCAAGCCGTAATTTTTTTTCCAAAAAGGCAGTCCCAGCACTTCATAAATATGTAGAACAGAAGGTGGGCCAGTCCTTAAGCTTATCGGTTTTTTTTCCAAGGTGCACGGCAGCGCGGACGTCTGGACTGTAAAATATGGTCAGGTCCCGTACATGTCCTTTACGGCCCAAGGGGGAATTGCCTCCGGCCCAGGCACACCAACAACTTTGACAGGAGACGCCGCTTTCTCCTCAACGTTGTCAAACTGCTGCTCCTGCGCCAATGTCCGCCTCCTCCTCCTCCACCACCACCACCATCGCAGCCTCCACAAGTACTGCTCCATCAACCACATGTGTAGGGGAAGCGGTGTCACGCAGTTCTACACCTGGCTTGCCTCAGTGAACGAAGTCACACAGGGAGGAACTGCTCCGCGTCATGCAGCAAGAAATCGATGTGTGGCTTTCTCCGCGCCAACTGCAAATCGGAACCATGGTGAGGAACAATGGGAGGAACATGGTGTCTGCGCGCACCAGGGGGGATGGCCAGCCCCTGCATGGCGCCGGTTCAATCTTTTTGTGAAAAGGGGTTCCCCTAAATTTTCCCACCGATCTTCAAACATTCTGAAAATGGCCGGGGAAACTGGCATGCACTTTATCCATTCGTAAAAGCCAGGAACACCCCGGGAGTCATTTGGGGGCAGATGGCCCCAGCTGCTTATTTTCCCGGCTAGTAAAACCGAATAGTCAGCACCGGCAGAGGGTAAACTTCGCTCCCCCCCTTTTGGGCCCCCCTCGCTCCCGGGCCCAAAAGGGACCCTTTTTTTCCAGCTATTGAGAGGGGGACAAACCAAATACTATAGGGAAATCCTCCGTAATTTTTTGGGCCGCGCCTAGGCGATTCTCCCCCCTTTTGACAGTCCCCGGGGGGTTTTCCTAAACGCTCAATACTATTTGCCGCGGCTGCTGGGGAAGGGGGGGGTAGGAGCAGACCACCCCAAACAGCAGTAACCTAAGCTGGAGTCACGATAGCGTTTTCCTTCACCCCCCTATGAGGAGGACACCACGCAGAGCAAAAGGCAACCGGGACAGACCCAACCAACAGGTGGTTGGCCTACTTGACAGCACTCTGCCACCCCAGTTGAAGATCCCGGACTACGGGCACGAAACTGATGTGGGGCCCCGCAAAGCCAAAATTTGCAGGAAAGCGTCCTGCCCGCCATAGTGGGGCATCGAGCGGTGTTCAGGGGGCGGGGGCCATCGTTCCCCAAAAGGAAAACCCGCTTGTCCACGGAAATGTGGAACACTGCCCTTTTAGTAAAGAAAACAGGTTGGGGATGGGCCAAAATTCCACACACCAACCTTTAGGCTCAGACTACATCACCATGAGGCCAAACTGTGAAATGATCTGGTTCAAACTACCGCCTCAGCCCAATCTGATGCCCCACCCGCCTGAGCCACACACCTGACATTTTCTCCATCGCCCCCAACCCTCTTTCCCCGGGGACTGGTTTTGCCACCCACCCCACACTCTTCATTTGCCAGTCGACCCTCGCTGCGGGCTGCGCCGGACCCCACACTGTTCTTTTCCCACTCTGTGGCCTCTCCTTTTTTGCCACCCCCAAATTTCCCATTGTGCCACTGTCTACCCTCCCTTGCTTTGCTGCTGCCTGACCTACCACGTTCTTTGCCCCACTCTGGGGCCAACTTCTATTTTTGCCCCCCCAAAGTATTTCCACGCCTGACCCATGCTGCTGCTGGGGCTCCCTCCCGTGCCCTTTCACAGGGTTTCATTGTCCACGTCTGACCTACTGCTGCTGTGGCTGCGCCATGCCCTCCACACGTGTCATTGTGCCCTGTCGACCCATCTGCTGCTGTGGCTGCTGCCGTGACCTACACATTGTCATTGCCCCACTCTGGGCCTACTCCGTTTTTTCCACCCCAGAATGCCCATTGTGCCACGCCTGCCCTTTCCTCTGCTGCTTGGCTGCTGCCGTGACCCCACACTATGTCATTGCCCCACCCCTGGCCTACCCTGTTTTTTTGCCCCCTCCGAAGGTGATTGTCCACTCCCTACCCATCCTGGTGCTGTGCGCTGCCGTGACCTCCACACTGGTCTTGTCCCACTCTTGCCTACCCTGATTGCCAAAACCTCCAAAAGTCTTGGGCCCCACTCCCTGACCTCATGCGCGCGGGGCTGCTCCGTGACCTTCACACTGTGTCATTGTGCCACGTCTTGACCTCATGCGCTGCGTGGCTGCTGCCCGTGACTACACACTTTTCCCAATGTCCCACCGTGGTCTACTCCTTTTTTTCCACCCCCAAATGTCATTTTGCCACTGCCTGACCCATCTGCTGCTGTGGCTCTCCATGCCCCCAAACTGTTATTGTGCCCGTCTGACCCCAGCTGCTGCTGGGGCTGCTGCCAGACCTCCCCTGGTCTTTGTGCCACTTTCTGACCCATCTGCTGCTGTGGCCCCCTGCCCCCTTTACACCACTATTCATTCCCCCACTCTGGTGCCTACCCCTTTTATTCCACCCCCCCCAGAATGTCTTGTCCACTCCCCTACCTCATGCGCTGCGTGCTGCTGCCGGACCTCCACAGGGGTTTCTTTGTGCCACTCTGTGGCCTACTCCTTTTTTTTCCCACCTCCAGAATGTGATTGGCCATCCGCCCTCAGCGCTGCTGTGGATGCTCCGGACCTCCACACTGTGTCTTTGTCCCACTCTGTGGCCTACTCCTTTTTTTTGCCACCCCAAATGCATTTTTCCACTGTCTCCCTCAGCTGCTGCTGGGGGCTGCCCCCGTGACCCCACACGTGTCTTGCCCCAAATCTGTGGCCTACCCTTTTTTGCCACCTCCAAATGTGATTGTCCACTGTCTGACCTCATGCTGGTGCTGTGGGCTGCCGTGACCTACACACTGTGTCCTTGCCCACCTGTGGCCTACTCCTTTTTTCCCCTCCAATGTCATTGTCCACCCCTCCTCATTGCTGCTGCCGGACCTACACACTGGTCATTGTGCCACTTCTGACCTCATGCGCTGCTGCCGTACCTCCACATGTTCCCATTGTCCACTGTCTGACCTCAGCTGCTGCTGTGTCTGCTGCTGCGCCCTACACACTTTCAATTTTCCCCACTCTGTGGCCTACCCTTTTTTTTCCCACCTCCAGAATTCATTGTGCCACTGCCTCCTCATGCTCCCTTTCCCTTGCCCTACACACTGTGTCATTTGCCACTGCCTGACCTCATGCTGCTTTCGTGGCTCGATGTACCTACACACGTGTCATTGCCCACCGGGGCCCTACCCTTTTTTTTCCCACCTCCAAATTGTGTTGTGCCACTTCGACCTCATGCTGCGCTGTGTTGCTCCGGCCCTACACATGTCATTGTGCACTGTCTGACCTCAGTTTTGCTGCGTGACCTCCAACTGTCATTTTCCCACTCTGGGCCTACTCCTTTTTTTGCCACCTCCAAATGTCATTGTGCCACTGCCTGACCTCATCGCGCGCCGTGACCTACACCTGTTCATTGTCCACTGTCTACCTAGCTGTTTCGTGCTGCGATTACCACACACTGTGTCATTGCCCACTCTGGGGCCTACCCTGTTTTTTGCCACCTCCAGAATGTATTGTCCACTGCTGACCTCATGCTGCTCGTGGCTGCTGCTGGCCCTACACACTGGTCATTGTCCCAAAGTCTGACCCATGCTGCTGCTGTGGCTGCTCCGTGACCACACACGTCATTGTCCACGTCTCCCTCATCGCGTGCCTGACCTCCACACTGTGCCCATTGTGCCACTCGTGACCTATTCCTTTTTTGCCACCCCAAATGCATTGTCCACTGTCTGACCCATGCTGCTGTGGCTACACCGCACCCCCACACTCTTCACTAAGTTGCCACCTACTCTCAGCTTTTTTTTTTTCCAGTTTCTCGGGCATGACTTTATCGGAACATCCCCTTCAGTTTTTTGGGTCATTTTTTTGCCCCTTAAGTGCCCAGGGAATTTTAAGTGAAGCTTTCTAAAGCGGCGGCAGTCATGTCGGCATACTAAAACACAACATTGTATGAAGACCAAACCAACTCCCTCTGCATATTTAAGCAAGGCCCCAAATTCACAGCACCCTCGCTCTGTGCAGCCTGGAAATAGCTGTTTTTCTAACGGATTTTGCCGAAAATTCAGAAAGAAGTTATTTTTTGCCGAAAATTCGGGCAATAAAAGAAACAAATTTTGGAAATTCGCCCATCTCTAAAACAATCAAAAAACATCATATAATTTTTTGCAAGAGTCTAGATATAAAAAAGGGAAACAAAAAAAATACAGTTGGAAAGGCTTTCCCCATGCACTTAATTTTTTTTGCCCCGCACAAAGATCCCAGCTTTTTTTGGGAAATCCCCATCGCCCTTGCGACGCTTGTCTGTGGCGTCTCAGGTGGAAAGCTCCAGACACACAAGCACCGACTAATGTATTCAGATAAGTATATAATCTTACAGCTGCTGATCGTCCACAGTCAGGACTACATACTTGAAACAGAAGAAAATGATTCTGCTAAGATTCAACTTTATTTTCCAAACATATAATGTACAAAAAGTAAAACATCAAGGTACACACACACATGGCTACGTGTTTCTGACCTTTTTTGGTTCTTTGTCACCGCAACTGATTGTGCACAACTGGTTCTTTAAAAACATTAAATAAACCTAACATCAGCCTAAAATCCGTTTTACATTATCCTATGCCTAATTCTTCTCCCTGTAGCTGGCATAGTAAACTGACTAAAGGGCCATAATGCCTCAAGGTGATGTGATTTGATCACATATGAAACATCTTATCACAGTTATGTCTATCATGTTTTGCGGATCAATCATCCATAGTTAGTATATGTACATGAAATCATTTTTAGAATTTAGTCCATGGGAAATTCTGGAGTCAAGACTAAGGGAGACATGCACTAGATGAAATGTAAAGGAGACTGATTAGTTGCTATGGGCAACAAAGAAAGTCTTAGACCAAGACAGTTTTCATACATGTGACCCTAAATATCCAAAAGGCTTCTCGTAATTTAACTTTTTAGTTCCAATTCCCCCCTCTGTGTGGACCAAAGTGTGTCATAATTGAAACCAAAAACTTAAATTAAATTACTCATTGAAATACAATGAGTAATAGACAAATCTAAATCACATACATTTGTGTCAGTTTTCTTGCACTCTTTCACTAATATAGATGTTACTTGATGTCACGTCAAATAAATTCTTTCCAAATCAGACAATGTGATGTTCGGGATTTGTTTTCTCATTTTGTCTCTCATAGTTGTGGTCTACCTATGATGTCAATTACAGGCCTCTCTCATCTTTTTAAGTGAGAGAACTTGCACAATTGGTGGCTGACTAAATACTTGCTTTCCCCACTGAAACACAAAAAGCCATGATATCATGGTCAAGCTAGATTCTGCTACATCTGTATCTAGTCCTCATATTGCAAAGGTATCAATTATAAATATACCCCTGTATATATCATTGTCTGGTACAGAATATTATCTGGTTAATAAATAAACTTTTCATCATTAAAAAATTAGAATTGGGAAAACTGTAAATCTGCCCCACTATAGTGCTTTACAATTTAGACAAACATATTTAATAGGCAGACAAATTTTATACTTTATGTAACAAATTATCTTAGCCAAAGTCTATTTCTCTTTTTTTGTGCTAAATTTGCATAACAAGAGCAATCCCCTACCTACACTGCAATTAAGCTGTTACTTGTAGCTGCAAAGTTCAAGATTGTTGCATATAAAAACTGAAGTGATATAGACACAAAAGGTCATGATAGAAACTGTGAATACACTTGGTGCCTGCCGACATCTAATTAACATGACACTGAAGAGTTTTAATGTAAAGCACTAGAGAGCAATGACAATTGAAGAACAATTTGGAAAACACATTGTTTCACATGGAAACCACAATTAAAGCGCACAGCAAACTGCAAACACTAAACAATGACTGTTATATTAAATCCTGTGTATTTAATCTATTGCCCTCACATTGTATTAACACTGTGTCAGGCATCATATGTTGATTTTTATGTAGGCAGCAGTTGGTGCCTTGTAAAGATAATGCTGTTGTGGTGCCATCCAAAAGCTTAGCTTTTATGGCATAGAAATCATATCCCATCTGTTAAGCAGTTATTAATAAACCTATACTTACATGGCTATTACATCTGAATGACAGTGATGTCATCATTAAAATTTGTTGTAGGCCACATTTACCAAGAAGGCCTATGACTTGAGTGTCATCAGAATTGGCAGGAAGTCCAAGTTGACAAGGATCAACTTGATTGCTAATTTATTGAATTTTGCTTTTCACTGCAGATTTGGTTATATCACAGAATATGGCCTCCAAAGATAATGATTAAAAAAAGCTGTAAGTAACAATAGAAAATTAAATGAATTGAATGGAAATCCACCATGCCGTTTTCCATGTCATCCCACTTGCTGTTTCACTTTTTTCAATTAGTTTTTCAGTTAATCATAACAAGAGTAACTCAACCTTCTTATATTTTTACCAGTTGTTACAAACAGATGTAGCAAAGCTTAACATGCCAATACATTATGATATTGTGGAACAGAAAGCTATCTCAACTTTATATCTATTTATCTCTACCTGGTTTTTGTGCTGCAGTAGGATTTTTCTGCCAAATAATTTTTTCTTAGTCTAACACTACTCACTTAAAGGGGTTTTCCCACCACAATGACAGCTGCAACCAAGCACAGGTCACAACGTCGCGTGTAGATGACCGCTATGGCTTGTGATTGGTGCACCTGTCACATGAACATTCACAGCTACAGCCAGGATGAATGGAATGATCACCACGACTGAACGGGATTATCCAGGAGGTAAGTATGAACTTTTTCTTCTATTATTAATTAGGGATGAGCGATATTATCAGCAAAAGTTGAAATCGGCACGGTTTTTAGGCTTATCGGAAATTTCCGATCACGCGATAGTTTAGGTGACAATCTTACAGATAATCTATTACTATTGCGCCATTTTCAGCGTTTCCTGTCATTTTGGCGGCCAGCCAATCAGCTCCTAGGATAGAGGGGTGTGAGGAGGATGTACAACGTCACGCTTTTGCGGTGAATGGATCTCATTGGCTGCAAAAATCACGTGACCTTGTTTTATCTATGCAACTGCATTTCTTGTTCAGCTCATTTTCTGTCTATGCCACTTCACAGCAGGACGTGTCTGCATTTAAACCATTAGCTGTTCTAACAGCTCTGAGAGAGAGTCTCTTCTAATATAAGAAACCATCCACCTAGCTATAGCTTAGAATAGAGCTCAGTTGTACCCATATTGTGTTATACATATTTTATAGTAAATTATGCCTGTTGTCAGTGGTGCGAAGGCCGCCATATTAATCCATATAACATTTAAATACTCTAATTGCAGTCTGTGCATCTGTTTGGTGCATAGAGCTCAATTGTACACATGTTGTTTTATACCTATTTTATCGTAAATTACACCTGTTGTCAGTGGTGCGAAGGCCGCCATATTAATCCCTATAACATTTACAGACAGGTTTAAGGGTCATGCTGCGGACCAGGAAAGGGATAATCAATGTCCTATTAGCTAAAATGGTGGTTGAAAGACTCCTTTTTCCGGCACTTTTAAATCTGTGGGTCATGCTGATTTAAGGGTCATGCTGTGATAAAGGACAGGGATAGTCAATGTCCAGTTCTACTAAAATGATGGTTCAAATAATACTTCCTTCTGGCACTTTTTAATTTGTGGGTGATGCAGGTTTAAGGGTCATGCTGTGGTACAAGACAGGGATAGTGAATAGTCTGTGACTTTTTTTCTGTGACTCTTGTTGCCTAATTGTCTTGCCTAAGATGTAGCACGTATCCAGTTTACTGTTGTGGATATTAATTCCAGCTTCTCCAGCCCTGTTTGGGTGTAAGAATGAAGGTGTTGTTCCTCTCTCATAGACTCTAATGGTCATCGGCGATAATCTGTTATCGACTATCGTCATGATAATTGCCGATATCGACTATCGACTCGATAACGATAGCTGACACAATCGCTCATCACTATTATTAATCATGCCCTGACAGACAAACAAACTTTTTCACTCTTGCAACACCTCTTTAACTGTAGCACATTGGATAAGGAAAATGATTCCTCTGATTACAACAAATACCAAAGTATATATCTTAAGAGTCACAATAACCTCAGTATATCTTTTCTGTCCCTCATTCATTCAAGAGTACAGATCACAGTAAGACTTTCCTCTGTTGCATACTTGTATTCTCTTGGCACTATATTTACACCTTACCTGTTTTATATACAGGGAGATTCACTTAAAAGAGGCCCCCAAATAGGCTGGTGTAATTCTTATTAGGATGAAGCAATCAAAAATATGCTATCTATGTATGTGTAATCAATCACATTACAAGTGATTCCAGAAGTGATCACCGTTTTCTGCAAGACACATTTTGACACAGAGTTAAATGCTCCAAAATGTATAAGCAGCATATCGATGGGAACAGCAGCAATTTCACGTTGGATGTTTACCATGTCCAGAATCAGCGCCAGCATCGACTCTTATTTACATATCTCTCACTTTGAGCTCCAGAATGACGATGACATGATATACCTGCAGTTTTACAATTTTTTGCAGCTTTTTGACATGTTGAATAAAATCTCTCAGTCTCCTCTGCTGGTTGTGTCAGAGTTTTTGTAAGTGACTGGTCAAGATGATATTGAGCATCATTGATTGTGTCCCGTAACATTTTCAGACGGCCTTTGGCATAAGGAAGGAATCAATGACCTTGTTGTGTTCAGTTTCCATACCATCATCTGAATAACACTACGTGATGGTATGTCATGAACATCATATTTCTTCCTAAATTCACTGTTATATTGCTGAAACAAATCGGAGACCCAATAGGTTTGCACCATGAAGTTGCTCTGCCCAATACTTTGCACCCACACTTCTAATGAGAAGTTCAGTGACTGATTGAAAGGGTAGAGAGGTATGAACCCATAACTTTCAAATTGAGGATAAACTTTGTGTCTGTTTTCTGACACCTACCTCATTGTTAAGATGCAGGGGTATCCCAGCTTTTTTGTATTCCATATTGGAGCACATTGCATAATTTAGATTCCATCCTAGTGAGAGATATTACTAGAGATGGGTGAATCGATTCTAACGAAGTGGAATTCGTTTGGAATTTCAGGAAAACTTTGATTCTGAACGAAGTCGAAGTTTGGGGTGATTTGCGTAAACGAAGCGTGTTTTTAATTGATAAAATGGCTGCGAGCACATGGCGTTACATGGGGCAAAGAAATCTGGGAGGAAGAAAGGCGTAGCCTACATGACATGTGCGGAGATGAAGCCAGAGACCGGCGGGATTCTGTGACGTCCAGGGGCGTTGCTAGGGTCCTAAAACATCCGGGGCTCGGGCCCTTTGTGTTTTTCTGGGTAGGGCTGGGTTCACACAACATTTTTCATGCCTCATTGTGAACTGTGGATGTTTTTTTTTACAGGAAAAACCTTGTGTTCCTGTCACTAATTTTCTCCACATCCCACACAGATCCTGTCCATCTCCTCAGCAGTCACTGTACAGTAAAAATCACCAATGACAAATTTACTTTTTCAAAACTTCTCACCTTCATATGACAATACCCCTAAACAGTCACCAAAACATACACCGATACATGGAGCAAATCTACCAGACAAGTGATTATTACTAAAACCCTCCTACAAAACCAAGACCCAAAACTATTACTACATATGGATCAAATAATCCTGCCAGACCCCACATGTGACTATCAGCTGTACACAGGCTCTGAAGACATATACCACTGCCATATAGTGACCATATAGTGGTAGTTACTAGTTGTATGTAGATGCTCTGCAGACATATAAGTGATTACACTGCAGTTACATTTAGTGACTCAGAGGAGTTGCTTTTCTGATCAGCGTCGTTCACCTTCCCTTCTCTTCTCCATCCGGTTCACACCTTCATGCTGATTGCTCCCGGCCAATACTCGTCCCTGAGGATTTGGACACAAATATCTTAGAATCCTCACATTTCCAGCAACTCCTTAATTATAGGTATAGCAGTCCCCTCAGTTAGGTATATAGGGGCACTGAAGCAGTATATGGGGCCACAGGCAGTATATAGGGGGGCACAGGCAGTATATAGGGGGGCACAGGCAGTATATGGGGGCACTGAGGCAGTATATGGGGCCACAGGCAGTATATACGGGCCACAAGAAGGTATATAGGGGCACTGAGGCAGAATATAGGGGCACTGAGGCAGTATATGGGGGCCACAGGCAGCATATGGGGGCCACAGGCAGGGATATGGGGGCCCCAGGCCGGGATATGGGGGCCACAGGCAGTATATGGGGGGCACAGTCAGGCATTATAGGGGCACAGGCAGCATATGGGGGCCACAGGCAGGGATATGGGGGCCACAGGCAGGGATATGGGGGCCACAGGCAGTCTATGGGGGGCACAGGCAGCAATGGGGGCCACAGGCAGGCATTATAGGGGCACAGGCCGGGACATGGGGGCCACAGGCAGTAATATGGGGGCCACAGGCAGGATATAGGGACACAGCAGTATATGGGGGCCACAGGCAGGGATATGGGGGCACAGATAATAGGGGCCACAGGCAGGGATATGGGGGCCACAGGCAGGGATATGGGGGCCACAGGCAGGAATTATAGGGGCACAGGCAGTATATGGGGGCCACAGGCAGTAATATGGGGGCCACAGGCAGGGATATGGGGGCCACAGGCAGGCATTATAGGGGCACAGGCAGTATATGGGGGCCACAGGCAGTATATGGGGGCCACAGGCAGGCATTATAGGGGCACAGGCAGTATATGGGGGCACTGAGGCAGGTAAACGCTTTAAAAATAACAACATTCATACTCACCTTAACTCCCCCGGCGAGCGCGCTCTGTCCTCTTCAGCCCGCGCTCCTCCGGCAGCTCCTCGGGCGCACGGCCTATGACGCGTTGTGCGCCCGAGGAGAGGCAGCATCGCGATGACATCACATCATCGCGACGCTGCCGGCTGAGGCGCACGGGGCCGCGGCGGGTCCTCAGCGCTGTGAGGACCCGGCGGCCCCGCAGTGTCGGACCCAGAGCCGGTCCGACACTGTCTGCGGAGCAGGGAGCGCTCGCTCTCTGCTCCGCAGAAGCCCGCAGCTGCATGTGCGTCCAGCGGACGCACATGCAGATGAAGGGCCAGTCGGTGCTCCAAGCCCACGGCAGCGGCCTGGAGCCCGGGAGACTCGGGGCACAGGCTGTTTTATTCGGGGCCCGAGCCCCGAATAAAACAGCCTGGCGACGCCCCTGGTGACGTCACCGCACTATATAAGTCCGGGCGCGACGCTGGCAGTTCACACTGCTCTCACTGTGCTGTGAAGCTGCTGATGCTGCTGCTGATATCTCATACTAAAGAACAAACTTTTATACAGCGATTTTTTGGGGGGTGTCACAGCTTGTCTCAGAGACTGCTTCTCTTATGTTCTAATTTTGATTTTGTGGGGTATTGGAATTGAAGTCCAGTGTGCGTCCAATTCAGCTGCATATACATTTTAATGTTATCTGCTCAGTTCTTGAGCACATTGAATATCCAAGGGTTATCTAAGACTGTTGCTTTTGTATTCAGTTAAAGAAACAGCTTTTTTACAATCCAAATACAACTTAATTTTTGGCTGCTCATTTCTTTTTCGCAATTTAAATCCAGGGGTTAATTAAGCGTTTTTCTGCTGTTGTGGTCACTAAAAGAAACGTTGTTTTTCAACGCCAAAGAAGAAATTTTGGCTGTAGCATAATTCATATCCGAAGGTTATTTACAAGTTATTCTGCTGTTGTGCTCCATAAAATACACAGCGTTTTTAAACGCTACAAAGTTGGTAATTTTTGGCAGCACATTTCTTTTGTGCAATTTACATCCAAGGGTTAACTAAGTCTTTTTCTGCAGTTGTACTCAGTATAATAAACGTTGTTTTTCAACACCAAAGAAGAAATTTTGGCTGTAGCATAATTCGTATCCGAAGGTTAATTACGAGTTTTTCTGCTGTTGTGCTCCATAAAATACACACCGTTTTAACACGCTACAAAGCTGGTAATTTTTGGCAGCACATTTCTTTTGCGCAATTTGCATCCAAGGGTTAACTAAGTATTTTTCTGCAGTTGTACTCAGTAAAAGAAACGTTGTTTTTCAACGCTAAAGAAGAAATTTTGGCTGTAGCATAATTCATATCTGAAGGTTAATTAAGCCTGTTTTTGCTTTTATATTCAGTAAAATACACAGTGTTTTTAAACGGCACATACAAGTAAATTTTTCCTGGCTATTTGAGGAGCGCAATTTATATCCAAGCGTTACCCAAGCTTGTTAGTGGGTTCATTTAGAGTCAAATACAGGGTGTGTATTTATCATATACAGATATCTTCATTAAACAGAGTCTATACATTTTTGAACAAACAGTATGTCAGACAGAGAGGTGGAGGCTCTTCACATGCGAGTGGCAGTGGCACAAACATTCCTGGAGCGGCACAGGTCGCAGCACAGCAAAGGGACGTTGCAGCAGTGGTCACTCAGTGAGGCCAGAACTGCCGCTGTCATCTAGCGGCCGTATGTTGTTCAGCAACCCAATGGTTCTTGATTGGTTGACTAGGTCATCCACTTCCTCCCAGATGACATCTGACAACCCCAGCCAAGAGTCGGTGGGAACGTCAGACACAACCCTTAGTTGGCATGGCTCGGGAGCGGGTCAGCGGCCCTCACCTGTCCTCAACCCACCACTGTCCCTCAGCCAGAGATCTACTATGTGGTCTGGGCTCAGCGCCACTATACAGTGAGGATGAACAATTTGAGGAGGATAGTCAGCAGGTACTTGGCAGCGAAGAAATTGGGCCAATATCCCCTGCTTCTTGCAGTAGACAGCAAAGTATAGATGTGGAGAGTGTCATGGGAGGTCATGTTGTGAGGGGTCAGCCTCTGCATACCAAGACCGGTGAGGAGGACAGCAGTGAAGATGAAACAATAATCGATGATGATGTAGCCGACCGCACTTGGGAGCCGGGTGAGGCAAGGGCTTCATCATCGTCATGGCATCAGCTTGCGCGTCAGGCAGAGGCGCAGCAAGCAAGTGGGTTGTGTGGCCGTGAGTCAGCAGGGTAGCAGCAGTGTGAGGTCGGGAGCCAAGCGGCCATGGGGTAATAAACCCGCTGCGCAGGTCAAAGAAAGTAGCGGCACAGGGGCTCAGCGAGGCAGCGACGGTAGTAGTCACTCAGTGCGAAGCGTTGGCGGTAAAATCAGCTACTCAGCGGTGTGGCAGTTCTTTTCTAAGACACCGGAGGAGCCGAATATGGGTATATGTAGAATCTGTGGGCAGAAAGTGAAGCGTGGCCAGGGAGCTAACGGTGGCACCACGGCCCTGCGTCAACACATGCAGCGTCACCATCCGGTGGCCTGGGAGAACTGTGGCTCAGATGTGGTGGTCCATCCTGCCGCCGCCGCAGCAGCAGTGCCCAGTGGCACGCATGCCATTGCAGCCAGTCAAGGCTCCACCACCTCTGCAAAAGGAAGCTGTTTCTCTTTGCCATCATCTCCCGGTCCAGACGCTCCTGCTCCTCACTACTCATGGCGCCAGCAGTCATTCAACGAGGCGATTGCAAAGAGACAACAGTATCCAACCATCCTAAGGTGCAGAAGCTGACCGTGCTCCTGTCCAAGTTGTTGTACTGCAGTCCCTCCCTTTCCAAATGGTGGACTCTGCACCGTTCAGAGAATTAATGGCCTGTGCCGAGCCAAGGTGGAGAGTTCCAAGCCGTAATTTCTTTTCCAAAAAGGCAGTACCAGCCCTTCACAAATATGTAGAACAGAAGGTGGGCCAGTCCTTGAGCTTATCAGTTTGTTCCATGGTGCACAGCAGCGCGGACGTGTGGAACTGTAACTACGGTCAGGGCCAGTACATGTCCTTTATGGCCCACTGGGTGAAAGTGCTTCCTGCCCAGGCACACCAGCAGCTTGGACAGGAGACGCCGCTTTCTCCTCCACGATGTCCAACTGCTGCTCCTGCACCAATGTCCGCCTCCTCCTCCTCCACCACCATCACCATCTCAGCCTCCACAAGTACTGCACCATCATACCACATGTGTAGGTCACATTGGTGTCAAACAGTTCTACACCTGGCTTGCCTCGGCGAACGAAGTCACACAGGGGAGGAACTGCTCCGCGTCATGCAGCAAGAAATCGATGTGTGGCTTTCTCCGCGCCAACTGCAAATCGGAACCATGGTGACGGACAATGGGAGGAACATGGTGTCCATGCTGCACTGAGAAGGAATGTTCCTTGTGCCCTGCATGGCGCACGTGTTCAGTCTGGTTGTGAAAAGGTTCCTGAAGTCTTCCACCAATCTTCAGAAGATTGTGAAAATGGCCAGGAAACTGTGCATGCACTTCACCCATTCCTAAAAAGCCAGGAACACCCTCCTCGAGTTGCAGAGGCAGAACAGCCTCCCCCAACACATGCTGATATTCGATGTTTCCACCCGTTGGAATTCCAGCCTGCACATGTTGGATCGACTGTATGAACAGAGAAAGGCCATTAATGATTTTTTGATGATCCAGGCGGACAGGAGTACTACCCTGTTTAACTTTGAAGTCAGCCAGTTGCAGCTCATGCGTGACACCTGCCGTTTGCTGAGGCCATTCGAGGAGGCCATGTTATTTGTCAGTCGCCAGGACTATGGGATGAATGACGTCATTCGACTGCTTCATGTCCTGGAACAGATGCTGAAAAATCTGTCTAGACAGGGGACTGGAGACATGGCGACTACATCTCACGGATACATGAGTCCGGTGGGGACTGAACTGGAGGAGGAGGAGGAGGACATTGGAGTACAAGCATTGTCTGATTAAATGAGTGGATTTTCTACCCAGGTGACAGGAGAGGAGGAGCAGGAGCAGCTGGAGGAGGTAGATGGAGATGAGGAAGACGAGGCAGATGACCCGCAAGCACCGTGGCAGTATACAGTGGAGATGGAGGCAGGGGGTTCCTCGGAGTCACTTGTGCAGATGGCCCGCAGCATGCTGATTTGCCTGGCTAGTGACAGCTGAATAGTCACCATCCGGCAGAAGGATGACTTCTGGCTCTCCACCCTATTGGACCCTCGCTACTGGTCCAAAATGGGAGCCTTTTTCCCAGCTGCTGAGAGGGAGGACAAACTGATATACTAGCGCTCACGTACTACTGCCGCGTCTGCTGTGGGAAGGTGTGGGGGATGGAGCAGTACCAGTTCCATCAGCAGCAACCTAAGTCTGGAGTCACTGATGAGCGGCTTCCTTCACCCGCCTAGTGAGGAGGGCAGTCGCCAGCAGCAGGACCTGGAGCAGACCCTGAACCAACAGGTGCTGGCCTACTTGGACAGCACTCTGCCACCCCAGTTAGAAGATCCGCTGGACTACTTGGCAGCCAAACTGGATGTGTGGCCGCAACTTGCCGAGTTTGCAGTGGAGAAGCTGTCCTGCCCGGCCAGTAGTGTGGCATCAAAGCGGGTGTTCAGTGTGGCGGGGGCTAACGTTAGCCCAAGGAGAACCCGCTTGTCCACGGGAAATGTGGAACGACTGACCTTTGTCAAGATGAATCTGGCGTGGATCGGCCAGGATTTCCACACACCAATGCCTTAGGCGTCAGATTACATCAGCCATGATGCCTCACCAAAACTTTGAGAAATGAGTCTGGGTTCAAACTACCTGCCTCAGCCATTATTCTGATGCCGCCACCCGCCTGATGCCACACATTTGCTGCCAGTTTCTCCATCTGCCTACCACCATCTTTACCAGGGACTGGTATTGCCACCCACTTCCACACTCTGTCATTGTGCAACTCTATAACCTCATGCTGCTGCTGCTGTTGCTGGTGCCGTGACCTCCACACTGTGTCATTGTGCCACTCTGTGACCTCATGCTGCTGTTGTTGCTGCTGCGGTCACCCCCACACCCTGTCATTGTGCCACTCTCAGACCTCATGCTGCTGCTGTGGCTGCTGCCGTGACCTACACACTCTGTCATTGTGCCACTCTCTGACCTCATGCAGCCGCTATGTCTGCTGCTCAACCCTCCACACTGTGTCATTGTGACACACTGTGGCCTACTCCTGTTTTTGCCACCTCCAGAATGTCATTGTGCCACTGTCTGACCTCATGCTGCTGCTGTGGCTGCTGCTGTGCCTTCCACACTGTTATTGTGCCACTTTGTGGCCTACTCCTGGTTTTGACAACTCCAGAATGTAATTTTGCCACTGTCTGACCTCATGCTGCTGCTGTGGATGCTGCCGTGACCTACACACTGTCATTGTGCCACAGTCTGACCTCATGCTGCTGCTGCCGTGACCTCCACACTGTGTCATTGTGCCACTGTCTGACCTCATGCTGCTGCTGTGGCTGCTGCTGTCACCTCCACACTCTGTCACTGGGCCACTCTGTGGCCTACTGATGTTGCCACCTGAGTCCTCAGCTTGTTTTTTTCCAGCTGTCGCTGCCATGACTTTATCAGGCTACATTCCCGCTTTAGTTTTTTGGTCAGTTTTGCCCTCTTAAGTGCCCAGGGAATTTTATAGTGAAGCGATTCTAAGAGCGGCGGCAGTCATATGCATGTCATACTAAAACACAACATTGTATGAAGACCAAACCAAGCTCCCTCTGCATATTTAAGCATGGCAAAACATTCTACAGCACCCTGCAGGCTCTGTGCAGCCTAGAAATAGCTGTTTTTTAATGCTGTGGCTGCTGCCGTGACCTCCACACTGTGTCATTGTGCCACTCTCTGACCTCATGATGTTGCTCCTGCCTTCACCTCCATTCTCTGTTATTTTGCCACTCTGTGGCCTACTCCTGTTTTTAAGCATAAAAAGAAAAATTGCCCGTAGTGCTGGCTATTGTGTGAACTGAGTTCTGCCTCCAAGGTTCGGTGTGCAGGTTCTCCCTCCCTGCTAACTTAGACAGCAAATATAAATGGTTGAACCGTGGTAAAAAATATTCAAGCTTTAATCGATACTTATAAAAGAAACATTATCACCTGACTTTAAACCATACGACATAGTCCGTCAGGTATAGATAATAAACAAATGGCAAGATACTCAGATTTGTCAGTTGCGGCCGCCCGTGCTGTTCAAACAGGTAAGTCCATAGATCAGCTCCCAGAGCGATCTTCGCTCTGATGCCGGCGTCTCTCGCTCACCGCTCTGGGAGCTGATCTATGGACTTACCTGTTTGAACAGCACGGGCGGCCGCAACTGACAAATCTGAGTATCTTGCCATGTGTTTATTATCTATACCTGACGGACTATGTCGTATGGTTTAAAGTCAGGTGATAATGTTTCTTTTATAAGTATCGATTAAAGCTTGAATATTTTTTACCACGGTTCAACCATTTATATTCGCTACTCCTGTTTTTGCCACCTCCAGAATGTCATTGTGCCACTGTCTGACCTAATGCTGCTGCTGTGGCTGCTGCCGTGACCTACACACTCTGTCATTGTGCCACTGTCTGACCTCATGCTGCTGCTGTGGCTGCTGCTGTGCCTTCCACACTGTTATTGTGCCACTTTGTGGCCTACTCCTGTTTTTACCAACTCCAGAATGTAATTTTGCCACTGTCTGACCTCATGCTGCTGCTGTGGCTGCTGCCGTGACCTACACACTGTGTCATTGTGACACTCTGTGGCCTACTCCTGTTTTTGCCACCTCCAGAATGTCATTGTGCCACTGTCTGACCTCATGCTGCTGCTGTGGCTGCTGCCGTGACCTACACACTCTGTCATTGTGCCACTGTCTGACCTCATGCTGCTGTGGCTGCTGCTGTGCCCTCCACACTGTGTCATTGTGCCACTCTGTGGCCTACTCCTGTTTTGCCACCTCCAGAATATCATTGTGCCACTCTCTGACCTCATGCTGCTGTGGCTGCTGCTGTCACCTCCACACTCTGTCACTGTGCCACTCTGTGGCCTACTGATGTTGCCACCTGAGTCCTCAGCTTGTTTTTTTCCAGCTGTCGCTGCCATGACTTTATCAGGCTACATTCCCGCTTTAGTTTTTTTGGTCAGTTTTGCCCTCTTAAGTGCCCAGGGAATTTTATAGTGAAGCGATTCTAAGAGCGGCGGCAGTCATATGCATGTCATACTAAAACACAACATTGTATGAAGACCAAACCAAGCTCCCTCTGCATATTTAAGCATGGCAAAACATTCTACAGCACCCTGCAGGCTCTGTGCAGCCTGGAAATAGCTGTTTTTTAACACGATTCGTGCCGAAGTAATTCGGAATGAAACGGATTTTGTCAGAAAATTCAGCGAAGTCTGTGAACCGAATTTTTGGGAAATTCACCCATCTCTAGTTATTACATAATATTCTGGGCTTTTTTTTTTGTGAATTTCCCTGTAGTATGGGGACATGGGCAACAAGCACACAGGAGTCCCAGCTTGTCATATTTAAAAAAGTAAGTTTAAAAACAACTGTAAAACACCACTGTCATGCACTGCTTATACATGTCTAAATAACGCTTTTATAATATGTCCAAATAATACTACATAAACAGCCAATAAAATGCAACCACATAAAGCATATTTGACAATTTTCTTCAAGAATATACAGTATATAATACTGCATAACCTTCAATAATTGCTGTGGATAGAATATACTGTGAAAGCTTAGAGCTTGGTATCATATTAAAGCCTAGGATCATAACTTTTAAATGATGCCAGTCTAGTTAATGTAATATTCTGGCTGCAGCTTCTGCTCAAAGACAGGGAGTAAGATGATACGTTTTTCTTCATGGCTCTGTATGTCTATAACATAGGGGTGAAAGGAAGATGCTACAAGTGACATCCAGAAGAAAGATTACAGCCTTCGACCTGCACAGTAACTGATTGTTCTTTAAGGATTCATGTTATCCCTCTACCGCATTTTGCAGTGTCAAAAGTATATATCGGTATGAACTTATAATGTTATTTGTATTTCTTCCTCTTTAACCTTGTGAGTATATCAAATTAAGTTTTGACTTTGCTATATGTCAGTGGTGTCTTTACTTGTTCCCTTCTTTATTTCAATTTATGTTTGGTACATGTGTTGGAAAAATCTCATAATATATTCACTAGATGTAAATCCTAATGGATACAACTGAATGCCATATATTATTTATGAAGCAGACAAGACATGGTAGCACTCAATAGGTTCCAAAACATATGCACATTGAATTTAACGAAGATTAGGCCTTTACAACCTGATGGAGTAGCTTTCTGCAGCACTGCAGGACAATGTGGAAAACAAAGGTTTAAAAATGAATTGAAAGAATGAGTGTGCGAGCTTGCAAGTGCATTTTCTGTCTAAAGTGTGCTTTTTGGCTTAAGTTTGGGGACTTAAGATTGAGGAACTTTAGATTTAGGGAGTTTAGAAGGGAGAATATTGTTTTGAATTATATGTCTGTATCTTTGTATCTTTCACTTTTGTAATATCCTCATGAGCTCCATGATTGACAATGCTGTCCAGTGCACATCCTGTGCAATGTATGCAATCCTTAAACAGCCATTTGACGGTGCATACTACTGTGCGAGATGTTTGCACAATGCACATTTAGAATTCTTGATCCTAGATCTAAATGAGCAAGTGGCAACTCTGAGATCCATTGTCAACTTGGAAGCAAGTCTGTTGCTCACTGAGCAAGCACTCTCTGGGGTAGATGCTTGGGGAGGATGGCAGCATGGAGGTGCAGGGAAATGAGGCAGCTAGCTGGATAACAGTAAGAAAGAAAGGTATGGGAAAAGTGTCAGGGAGGCTAGTCCTGATCTGGAACAACTCAACAAATTTGCAACATTGGCAGATGAGGGGGATGTCAGATCAAAAGAAGAGCTGCTGCAGCAAGACACTTCCCCTGTCTGCTCCAGTAAGATAGGGAACAGGAGTGCAGGGCAGACTAGACGGGTGCTTGTAGTGCGGGACTTCATTATTAGGGGAACAGACAAGGCAATCTGTCACAAAGATCGTATGTTGTTTACCTGGGGTCCAATCTGGTTAACAGATTACCAGGTGGGTCTGGTGAAAATCCAGCTGTCATGGTGCATATTGGTACCAATGACAAATTTATAGGTAGGCCGAGTACTCAAGCTCAAGGCAAGGACAAGCACATAGGTACTAAACTGGATGAACATCTGTCTTCTTTCGGCCTTACAATGTAACTATTTAAGTGCATCACTGCTATCTTTTCTACGAAACTAAGGTTTTCAGTGCACATTTGGATCAAATTGTGCATACTCATCAACCATGTTAATGTTAATTGTCATCAAATAGAACATTCTAACACTAATCGCTCTTGGTGACCTCCATGTTAGCTGTGCATTCCTTATCAAAACCATAATGTAGCCGCGTAAAAAAAGGTCATTAGTTTTGAAACTTCCATTTAAACATGATAGCTTCACCATGACAGATGCATACCACTTTTCCAGTTATAAAAATAAACAAAAAACCTGTGCTTCCACCAAAGAGGTTCCTAAAGTCAGGTAATATTCTGGTTTCAAAAGTCCATAATCTCCAGTCAGTTGGCGTAACTTGTAAAATTACGAAAGAGCTGAGAAGGCTTCCTACATTCAGGGACAAGGTAAATAACCTGCAAAGTCCATAGTCACTTGTACAGTCACAAAGGAGCTGAGGTAGCTTCCTACATACAGAGACAAGGGGCAACATGTATGAACGGGGCTGCGCCAGAAGTCTGGCATCTTTTAAGCCCGACATCTAGCGCAACCCCGTCGCAACAGTTTAGAATGGCCCGTATGCCAATGTCAGACACATTACAAAGCGCACACGGCTGATTTTGGGGGCGTGAGGGAGGCAGGGTGCACGAGAACCATACGAAGCTATAGATTTATAGCTTCGTTATGGCAATTCCAGGTGTATTACTGCTGGAACAGGTAAACCACTTTCAAAGTAGTTTACCTGAGCCAGAAATAATGTGTTAGCACTAGAATGCGCCTGATTGGGAACCGCAGTAGAGAAGGTTCATAAATCAGGCGCAATCTATACTAATATAATGCGCATAAAAATGAGCGTCTTAACGGCAAAAATCATGCATGTCACTCAAGGTATGTATTTTTTTCATTTTTCGAATAGCTGTGCACTCCTCCCATCTGTCTCAGGATCTTTTAATCAATATAGATGGATCCACCTTAATGAGGTTACCTTACTAGGGTATATGGGCATTTTCAATTTGATTGAAAAAAATAACTTAATTTTATACATAAAATAAATGAGATCAATGCAATTGTCCATAAATGAATATTTGTGCATGACTCTTATTATTTTTTTTTTTTTATTATATATATATATTATATATATATATATATATATATATATATATATATATATATATATATATATATATATATATATATATACAGTATGTCCACACACTCAATCGCACCGAAATCTCTACTGCAGTGTGGACAAACCTGGCTAAGAACAACAGGAAATGTCCTTCCTCTGTAATTACAAACAAAGGTTGCTGTACCAAATATTAAGTTCTGTTTTACTTTTGTATCAAATATTTATTTCATGCAATAAAATGCAAAGTACTTATGTAAAAATCACACAATGTAATTTTTTGGATTATTTTTCAGATTCTGTCTCTCACAGTTGAAGTGCACCTACAATAAAAATTACAGACCTCTTCATTCTCTGTAGGTGGGAAGACTTGCAAAGTTGCCAATGTATCAAATATTTATTTTTCCCACTGTATATGAGGGATAATATCAGCACACTGTGGGGAAATATCAGCGTATATCATTATTATTATTATTATTATTATTATTATTATTATTATTATTATTATTATAATAATTATTATTATTATTATTATTATTATAATAATAATAATAATTTATTTTTATTGTTGTTGTATACTAAGGTTCGAGTTACCTATGCATGAAGGCCTGCTGTTACATTGTTACACAATAGTTTGTTTTTGTTCCTAAAAGGGTACTTTTTATTCAATTGCCAGCCTATGAATATATGAATAACATATATAATTATATATTATATTTTATATATAATGGAAAAGTACCGTTTTAGTAATAAAAAAGAAAAACTATTGTAAATGAATGTACAGCACGCCTTCATGTATAGGTAATTTGAGCCTAATAATAATAATAATAATAATAATAATAATAATAATAATATAAAAATAATAATAATAATAATAATAATAATAAAAATGCTGAGATTTCCCCACCCAGCAGATGGCAACAGGACACACATGGGTGTACAGAGAACAATCAAGCAGTTTCACATACTGTATATACCTAAAGTTTTTTTTGTATGCCATTTTTATTTTTTAGTTTTTATCATTTCTTTGACAATATCTTGTAAATGCTAAATGCTCTATATGTGAACATGAAGAAACCAATTTAGAAGGTCAGGACCATGGTGACAGGTGCATTTACTATACTTAAGAAGCCCATGAATATAATCAAGACATACTTCTGGGATACATATAAGGTTACAGAGTGAACGGAGGTCAGAAATTACATTATTGATCCTGCGTTCCCTAGAAAACCTTATTGATCTAACATTGTATAGAAAACATTTAAGTATCACATTCAGTATATATGAATCTAGGTTTTTTACTTTACCAGTTCAGATTTCTATCTAAAGGAAGTATAAAAAAATTCATTTTTTTGATACATATATCCTAAGGGAATTCATTTGGGAATTTGAGTAAAAATAAGGAGCATAACAAAATATTTGAAGTTGTGACTTAAAGGGGTTCTCTCACTATGCTTCCTGGTTAAGCGATGGGTGGTTTTATAACAGTAATTGATATATCAGTCCTGCTATTTCTCCCTAGCTGATCTTGTTACAGTAATATGAGTACAGGAGATTTGTACATTGTAGAGCACAAGCCTGTAGAACTCTAAAGGGTTTAAGCTTGTCAGTTCCTAATTTAAACAAGCTCCATTCTTGCAAGATAAGGAACACAGATGTCACCATTCGGGTCACTACCGCAGCCTGTAAGAGCCTAGAGTGGTGGCCAATTACTAGGGAAGCTTGTGTGCAAAAGCAGGATATCATCTGTTCCTAATTCTGAAAGAAAGCAAAATCAGAATAGAAATATATTTGGTAATAGTCTTTTTTTACATTTACCTACATGTTTAAAGTTAATCAATGAAATGAAAACACCCCTTTAAAAATATGGTGAAAAGCTCTGTCATGTAAAATCATCTCCTATAGGAGAAGCGTCATTCCCTTCACCTGGAGACAAAAGCTTTAATCTCTAGAGACAACAAGCCTTCTTTACTATTAAAACTGTGAATCTGTGAAATATCAACCTTGAGAGCTGGTTACAGCAGGAACTGTTGAAGGTATTAAGAAAGGCTTAGATAACTAGTGATGAGCGATTACGTTGACTATCGTCATCGGGTCGATAGTCGATATCGGCAATTATCAATAAGATATCCGATAGTCGATAATAGATTATCGCCGATGACCATTAAAGTCTATGGGAGAGGAACAACACCTTCATTCTTACACCCAAACAGGGATGGAGAAGCTGGAATTAACATCCACAACAGTCAAATGGATACGGGCTACATCTTAGGCAACACACTTAGGTTATAAAAGCCACAGAAAAAACTCACAGACCATTCACTATCCCTGTCTTGCACCACAGCATGACCCTTAAACCTGCATGACCCACAAATTAAAAAGTGCCAGAAGGCAGTATGATTTGAACCATCATTTTACTTGAACTGGACATTGAATATCCCTGTCCTGGAACGCAGCATGAGCCCCAAACCTGCATGACCCCAGATTAAAAAGTGCCGGAAAAAGGAGTCTTTCAACCACCATTTTAGTTGAACTGGACATTGACTATAACTGTCCTGTACCGCAGTATGACCATTAAACCTGTCTGACCCACAGATTAACGAAGTAGTGGGATTAGGATTGTTTGAACCACCATTTTAGTTGAACTGGACATTGACTATACCTGTCCTGGACCGCAGTATGACCATTAAACATGTCTGACCCCCAAATTAAAAAGTGCCGACAAAAGGAGTCTTTGAACCACCATTTTAGTTGAACTGGACATTAACTATATCTGTCCTGTACCGCAGAATGACCATTAAACCTGTCTGACCCACAGATTAAAAATTGCTGGGAAAAGGAGTCTTTCAACCACCATTTTAGTTTCACTGGACATAGACTATTCCTGTCCTGGTCCACAGCATGACCGCTAAACCTGTTTGACCCACAGATCACAAAGTGGCACTATGCTATTTTGTACAGTGACTCTCATTTAGCATATTTTTTGGTAACTGCCATTTGTTTACAAAAATTTATTTGGGGATGTTTTATTTATAGTTTTACATTATTACCATTTTGCTTTTTTTTCAAGTGTGATAACATACAACATACAACCCTTCCTGCAGTTTTTAAAGGTATTTTTTTACACGTGTAGATGTGTTAATTCGTCCACACACCCCATAAGTAAATACAAATGTCCTAATCATCCCCAAAACACTTCTTAGTTGAGAAAAACATTTGTCCTCCTGGCTTCTGAGACTGATTCAGCCAATCAATTAAATGTTTTCATTTTTCCTTAAAATCCTTCTTCATTGATTAGGGACAGACTCCCCTGGAGATCAAATGATGCGACCCCATAGTGACTCCAGCCCCAGAAAAATTTTAAGCCTCAAATTGTGCAATTGGTGTCCAGCCCTGGACCCCTTTTTGCACTACTTAACCTCACAGAAATCACCTTTTTCAAAATCAGATTTTTTAGAGAAATTTGAAGCTCTCCTGATTGCCCCTAACGGTTGAGAGCCAGTTGCTGCCGTCAGCCATCTGTTAACAAGGAGGTCTAGCTGCCAGACTTACAGTGGGGGCGGTGAAGTACCAGGCTAGCGTCTGTCATCTATTAACACGCAGGTTCGGGCAGCCAGGGCCGGATTTTACGTGGGTGCGGTGAGAGCCCAGGCTGGCGTCCTTCCATCTATTAACACGGTAAAAATGCCCTTATGACGCAAACAACGAAAACAGTCATGCTAAAGCAGAGTGCGGAAGCGGAAGTGTGAGGTAAGACCTCCAGCCTTCCTCAGTACACAGTCAAGACCGGGGTAGCGCTTGCCCCTCCGTATGAGTGCGGACCAATTGAGCTTCACTTGGAAATACTGGTGGTTAACGTTTCCTGTTCCACCAGGTGCGCTTTTTCTTGGCATTCTTTTTCTCATTTTAAACTCAACGTGCTGGAGGGAAATTGTCTCGTACTTTGTTCTCTGTCCGCGATACGGCCTCAAAATTCGCGCAACCTCTTTCCAAGGGGGACGTCGGTAACGTTGGTTCTAGGAATACCTCCTCCCTCCTCCCTTCCCCGGCCACAGCTTCAACACAGCCCTGACTTGCCCCAGATGATGCACCCTGAGAGTGATGCGCCGCCTGCACTATCCCTGGAACCCGAACCCACTGCCTAATGAAGACCGATAAATTGTTGAAACTGCGGGCCCTTGTGGATTTGATGGAGAGAAAGGCTCCGTGTCCGCATCTGTGTCCATCTCCTCCTCTGTCGCTGGTGGGACCTGTTGTTTCAGAGTGTCCAACGATCGTTCCAGAACTAAGATCACCACAGTGCTCATGCTGACAAGTGCATTTTCCGCACTGACCATTTTGGTGGCTTCTTCAAAACTGGCAAGGATGGTGCAGAGCTCTTTCACCTGCCTCCACTCTCGGTGGCTCAACACCCCGAGGTCCGTAACGCTGCATGTCAGGAAATGTGTCGCTTCGTACTGCGTAAATGCAATGCGCTGCTGCCCCAATCGCTGGAGCGTGTGGAGGGTTGGGAAATTTCCCGCGTGTTGCCACGTCAACAAAGAGGGCGGTTGACGGTGGGGCCGAGCTGACGCTGCAACCGCAGCCAGGTGGGACGAAGCATGTGCGAACGGGGAAGTGCGAACTTAGACTCGAGCCTTCCTCAACAGGGCAGTCCAGACCTGGGTAGCTCTTTAGAAATTTCTGGACGACAAGGTTCATGACATGTGCCAGGCAAGGGATGTGCTCCAGCCTACCGATCTTAAGGGCGGCCAGCAGATTTCGTCCGTTATCGCACACCACCTTGCCTGGCACAAGGTTCTTGTCACCCAGCCAGCGCTCGGTCTCGATGCGGAGAGCCGTCCACAGCTCCTGACCTGTGTGTGGACGGTCTCCAAGACGGTCTCCAAGACAGATTAATTTCAACACGGCCTGGTTTCTCTGGGCACGTGATGCCACCAGAGGACCTTGGGGGAAAGAACCCTGCATCATCCCTGCGGTTTTGAAGAGTGGGCGTCGAGCCTGAGAGCCACCGTCACCCCCAGAGACATCCACCCAGCTCACCCAGGTTCAGAGGTATAGCAGTCTTGGCCGTGCTTACTAGTCCATGTGTCGGTGGTGAGATGGACTTTTCCGGCCACAGATGCAGACAACGCGCTTGAAATTTTAGATGACACGTGGCTGGCCCAGGGCAGGGACGGCTTTTCTGGCAAAGAAATCCCTGCTCGGCATCGGGTATTGGGGAAAAGGCAAGGGCTATGACGTGGCGGAACCCATCTGTGTCCACCAGACGGAAAGGCAACATTTCCAAGGCCAAAACCCTGGAAAGGCAACATTCTGGCTTTTGGCTTTGGGATGGTTTGGGTTAAAGTGTTTCTTCTTCTCACAAACCTGGAAGACAGAAGGCTGGCTGCTAGACTGGCCGTGTACGGATGCAGGTCCTCAAACTGGCGGAAGGAGAAGGGGTAGGATGGGTCTCTGGGGTTTGCTGGTGGTACTCGGGCAACGGTGGAAGTTTGAAGCGGAGGCTGACCCTGATCATGACTCTGAGGGGACATGGGCAGCTGGGAACGCTTGGTGGTGGCGGAAAGGGGGGAGGCGGAGACAGAGGGTGTGACAGTGGTTGGAGACCCGGCGTCGGTCTGGCCTTTTTTGGCCAAGTGTTCCCTCCATTTCAACTCAAGCATTCGCTGCATGTGACTAGACATGTTGGTGGTGGTTAAACACCTAAGGTTTCTTGCCTCTACTTATGCGTTTACGGCAAAGGCGGCATATGACATCGCTGGGTGGATCAGAGGCTTGCTCAAAGAAGGGCCAGGCGTGAGAGGTCCTGGACCTTTTTGACGGCGATAAGCGAGGAGCGGGGTTTGCGCTGCCCTGTGGCTGGCGGAATCATATCAGCGGACTTCTGCGAACGCCCCTCCCCTTTTTGAGGCGGGACCCGTACTGACACTACCCCATCGTCTTCCTCCTCATCCAGTGAGGAAGTGCTCCAAGCAAATTCTGCTGAAAAGACCACGTTGGATCCGCAATGTCGTCGCCATCATCAACACAGGTGACTTTCGTCGTCCTGACATTCTGCATCCAGGAGCTGCGGGCTACAAGCAAGAGTGACTGCAAGGCGTTGACGACCGCCCGGGATTTTTGCCGATTGACCGGCTTCCTTCTCCTCCTCTGATGGCATCAGTTACTGGGCGTCAGAGCAGAGAAAAATCATCCTCATTGGCCTCTTGATCTTTTAACATGCCTTCTGAACCCAAACCGCATTTTGTCATCAAAGAGGTCTTCAGAAAATGGATAATCCACAGTGGTGGGTACACGAGTTGACATTTGGGCTGCTTCATGTTGGACGGATGCTGATGATGCTGATGACGCATTTGTGGCCGTGACTGGGAGGACGAGGAAGGAGGACTGCTGGATGCAGGTTCCCTTAACCACTGAAGAACAGATTGGCCCATGCTGTTTTACTGAGATTCACAGGGCCCTGACCCAGCAAAGACAGGCCTGACGGGTTTTGCAAACTGACGATCCGTGGCATGCGTGTTGTCGCCAGCACTGGAAAGGAGCACCTTCTTTCTACCTCTATTCCATGTCCTACCCCCCCTCTTTGCTCGCTTACCACCTGAATTTCGCTTCATGTTCAGAAAGATAAAATTTGAGAAGGTATGGAAGAGTTTTGGAAAGTCTCATATTAAAAGACGGCAAATCACAGCTATTTCTCAAATCCCTCAAATCAAAACAAAATTGCTGGATTCAAATTTAACTGCAAGGTGGCCCTTTTTTTGAACAAAGCTTGACTGACCAAAAGTGAAAAAAACACCTGTCTGAAATTTTAAGGGGGGATAAAAAAAGGGAAATTTTTTGGCACCTAAAATTACCTGTGGTGACACAAAATTCTGTTTTTCAAATTTAACTGCAAAGTAGATCTATCAAAAAAGTTTGACTGCCCCAAAAGTGAAAAAAACACCTGTCTGAAATGTATGGGGGTAAAAAAGTTTTTTTTTGGCACCTATAAATTTCCCAACTGTGGTGACTACAAATTGCTATATTTAAATTTAACTGCAATGTCTCTAAAAACAAAGCTTATGACCAAAATAAAAAAAACACCTGTCTGAAATGTATACGGGTAATAAAATTTTTTTTTTGGCACCTATAAATTCACCGGGTGCTACTAAATTGCTGTTTTTAAATTTTAACTGCAAAGTAGTTATAAACAAAGCTTGACTGCCCAAAAAAGTAAAAAAAAAACACCTTTCTGAAATGTATAGGGGATAATAAAAGTTATTTTTTGGCCCCTACAATTCACCTTGGTGACTACAAAATTGCTGTATTCAAATTTAACTAAAAAGTATATCTATCTGTGGGGCCCAGTCAGGGAACCGAGAAGACACAGACAGAGTGGGGCCCTGACGGGGCCCAACCCCTGTCCCCCCTTTTTTGGGGGGACCGACTCCTTAAAAGGTCGGCCCCCCAAACCAAGACTAACTGAATACGGGGACACAAGACAAAAGATAAAAAAAACAAAAAACAATAAGGGGGAAGTAGGCAAGAAGGTTGGCAGCAAGCGGGCGCGCAGTACCAAATCGGGAACAGAGAAAAAAACGTAAGACAAGCCAAAAGGGCAATAACGGCGGGTGCAGAAGTACAAAAACACAAGGGGGAAAGAATGGTCAGTACGCAGGGAGGGGGCAGGCAACAAAAGGCGAATAAAGAAATTTTAGCTACAGGCAGAAGACCCTATAGCAGGCAATGATGAAGGTGAAATGAACCTTTTAAAAAGGGAACCCAAAGGGGCCAATTGAGGTCATAGGTGGAAAGAAAAAACAAGGGTGGGTAGGAACAAAGGGTTTTCAATCAAAAGGGAAACCATAATCCCAAAAATGCTGGAGGATTCCTGGCCAGGGCGTTGGCCAGGAGTCAATCAAGCAAAGAGCGAGGAGAACACAGTTCACACTTAGTGAATACAATTCCAAAACATCAAGTAAGAAACCAGGGCTTCCGTCGCAACGGCCACGGCCGGCGAACAGAGCCCAAAGCTGAGGTTCTGTCAGGCATGATCATGACACTATCAACAAAGCTTGACTGACCAAAAGTGAAAAAAACACCTGTCTGAAATGTATACGGATATTAAAAGGTATTTTTGGCACCTATCAGTACACCTGTGGTGACTACAAAGTTGCTGGATTCAAATTTAACTGCAAGGTGGCTCTATCAACACAGCTGGCCTGCGCCAAAGTGAAAAAAACACGTATCTGAAATGTATAAGGGATAATAAAAGGTATTTTTTGGCACCTATCAATTCACCTGTGGTGACTACAAAATTGCTGTATTCAAATTTAACTGCAAGGTGGCTCTATCAACAAAGCTGGACAGGGCAAAATTGAAAAAAACACCTGTCTGAAATGTATACTGATAATAAAAGTGGAGTTTTGCACCTAACAAATAGACCTGCAGTTACTAGAAAAGATCTGTATCTTAATATAAGGCAATGCAATGTCTAAACAAAGTTTTGGCTGTGCAATATCCAGAATCCTTTATAGAGCTTGTCTGTGTTTGCCCGTGCCCACTCCCCCCCCCCCCCGCTCAACCCCGTGACTTTACAGCGGTAGATGCTCCTTTAAAATTCTCTGCCTAACTACCTAAAATCTGCAAATCTCTGATCTAACTAACTTTTAAGGATCACAGCTAAAAGTAGAGCTGTCTCTGTGAAAAAATACAATAATTTCGCTGAGCTGTTTGCTGAGCTGTTTGGACAGAGGCAGTGCACACGTCCTACTGCTATGAGACGCTGACACACACTGATCATGGACAGGAAGGGCTGTTCTATGTAAAATGAGGTCATGTGATTTTTCCAGCCAATCGCAACCATACACATCCCAGTCATGACGTCGGATACACATCTCACCCTGCTCTATTCTGTAAGCTGATTTGCTGGCCGCCAAAATGACAGGAAGCGCAGAAAATGGCGCTATATTAATAGATTATGCACAGATTTTAACCTAAATTATCGCGTGATCTAAAAAAATCCGATTAACGTAAATACCGTGCCGATTTCAACTTTGTTGATAATAATCGCTCAACACTAGTTACAACTAAATAATATTAATACTTATGTAAATAAATACAATTATTTTTGAATGTTGATTCAATACGATTGAGGTCATAAAGAAAAAGTTTCCTTTAGGACAGGTTGGTTCATGCCTTATTGGTTCCCTATTTCTCTGGATTTATAAGGGGAAATGATGTTCTAAAATTACCTATACCTTTATATTTCATCCAAATCTTCTCCTTGCCATTGGTTGAATTTTAGTCACACATTACTCACAGAAAGCTAGGGATTTTTGGCTTTTGGTTGAAATTTCAGGATGCACATACAATTTCTTGAATTTATTTCAATGAACTAAATAAGAGCATCTCTTAAGTTTATAATCCACATTTCCAACTCCTCAGTGTTTCGGTACATTTTGCACAACTTGCTGATCTCTAACAAGGAGCTTAATGGTAAAATTCACAACAGGTGTTTGATCCCTTCATCACCCAATGAATTTAGTGGATTTAAACAATCCTCCTCATCATGCTGTTCATTTTTTGACATCATAAGACCAAAACATCATGTTACAATTGATCAAAAGTACCCTACCATTGCGAGGTTTCAAGCAGGATGCTCTCAGGCGGAAGTGGCCACAGAGCTTAGAGTGTCACAGGGTGTCATCAACAGAGATATAGGGAGACTGGAAGAGTCACAGAAAGGCAAAAAGTGGATGTCCTTTGCCTACATAACACACTCATGACTGCTTCATTGTAAAAAATGCCCAGCGTGATCGGATGATGAAGGCCACACAACTCCAGGCACTTTTAAGGCAACCAATTGTCACGTAAAACTATTTACATCAGCGTGCTCGATAACCAGCAAGGGTACCTGAGCAGTACCTGCCTGACTTGTGCATGGTGCTTAGCATTAAAACCAAACTGGTAAAATGAAAAATATTAATGCTCTCATTACAATGGCATATAGCAATTTGTGAGATAATTTAGGCAGCAAGTGAACAGTCAGCTTTTGAATATGATTTATTCATACTTGCCTACTTTTACAGATTGCAAAGAAGAACATATTGGCCACATCTCCAATCACACCCAAACACATGATATTACACCAGAATAAACCTCTAATCATGACACACCTAAGAGAATCATGCCCTTCCCCTTTTAGTAGACCAGCGGCAACACAACAGTGGCATTATTGGGGTCTATAGAGACGTATTTATATAAAATAATAAATTGTATACACATAAGTCCATACTGTGTATACATAAATACCTCTATTTATTGGTCATAAAGTGACCAAATAATACCAATATTTAAAGAGAAAATATTACTGTACTGTTACTGACTTAACGAAGACTAATATTATGAATAATAACGCTATACATTGATCAAAGGATACCGCCACATATCACAACGACATAGTGACTAATACCACCATACTATTTCTGAATATTAACCATTACACCACTATCAATTATATTACTATCACTACTATCACTATTCCTGCTGTACAGTGACCCAGTTGTGGTACATACCAGTTGTACCCAGGTTCTCTGCAGAGATATATTATCACCATACAGTGACCTTCTAGGAGTAGATACTAGTTGTATACAGAAACTCTGCAGACATATAAGTGATTACAGTGCTGTTATATCCAATGAATCACAAGTGACGTCTTTTTTGATGGGCGTCACTCGCTTTCCATTGCTACATCTGCTCCAGATCACCATGAAGATTTCTATCTGCCAAAACTTACTCCTGCAGATTTAACCACACAAACATTTTAGACTACTCACTGTTCCAGCACCTCTCTGCCTTTTGCCACCTCTGTACAAACCACCCAGGGTGATAGGTGAAGTAGGGGGTACTATGGGGTGATAGATGGTGGTGATGGGGTTATGGAGTGTAAGGTGGGGGTTGTATTTTGTATTGGCACTAGGTCACATAACAAAAGTATAGGGGCAGGGGGGGAAGAGGAAGTCAAGGCCACAGCTCACCCCAGTGATTGTGGTGCCCGGATCCTGAGCAGTCCAGAGGATGGATTTTAGTGCTAATGTGTTTTGGAGTATTTCTATTTATCTACAAATCTGGACTACATTGGATTTGTTGGACTATGTCAAACCAGCATTGCATCTATTTCTTTAGTAAAATGGACAACCACGCCTGTTGTTGAGGAGCCTTTATTTAAATAAATTGGATTTTTTCTGTTGATTCTGTTTATGTTTTTTTTTTTTACCATTTTAAGTCAGTGATATTAACATCTTTTTAATGCAACCCTGGTGCATTGGGTACTGAAGTAATAGTGACAGGAGTTTCGTGGCAGCCTTGTGGTGAATGCTGGCTGACAACAAGCCTCAGCACTAGTAATGGAGAAGCATCTATCAGAAGATTCCATTACTGGCACTGGAAAAAAAAAATAACACGAAACAACAGAAAAAAAAAAAAAATTTAAATAAACACTGCCTGACACCAGCCAATTACTCACAGAAAGCTAGGGATTTTTGGCTTTTGGTTGAAATTTCAGAATGCACATACAATTTCTTGAATTTTTTTCAATGAACTAAATAAGAGTATCTCTTAAGTTTATAATGCACATTTCCAACTGCTCAGTGTTTCGGTACATTTTGCACAACTTGCTGATCTCTAACAAGGAGCTTAATGGTAAAATTCACAACAGGTGTTTGATCCCTTCATCGCCCAATGAATTTAGTGGATTTAAACAATCTTCCTCATCATGCTGTTCATATTTTGACATCATAAGACCAAAACAACACATTACAATTGATCAAAAGTACCCTGCCATTGCGAGGTTTCAAGCAGGATGCTCTCAGGCGGAAGTTGCCACTGAGCTTAGAGGGTCACAGGGTGTCATCAACAGAGATATAGGGAGACTGGAAGAGTCACAGAAAGGCAAAAAGTGGATGTCCTTTGCCTACATAAAACCTCATTTTATCTTCATT
>JAODAL010035806.1:0-42500 GCA_025379985.1 Phyllomedusa bahiana
AACCCAGCTGCACAGCTTCTTGATCTGGGCCTGATTTCGGAATGCTCCCTTTGATGAACAAGCCAGGACACAGAAGCAATAATAGGCAGTGAATGAATCATAGAGATAGGGTTAAAAAACCCACCCCAGCCAGGAATTGGCCTGGGTAACTAACTCACTAGGCCCCAAACAGTACCCTGGCTAAGATTGCAGATAGACTAAAACATCTTAAAGGGGCTGTAGTACACTGCTGACAATATGTATGATGAGCAGCTACCGGTGCAGTAGTGTGCAGAGAGCAGGACAGCTGAGAGTGTTACTAGGCCACAAGAGGATAGTGAGAGTGAGATGTGGCTACATAGGAAAGAAATGCCTTGACCTGCAGGATTGTTGACTGGGCCATACAAGTACGATAAGTAGTACTACATGATTTCTATTAGTAAAAGAGACAAGCAGCTTATGTGTGAGAAATGGCAGAGTTGGCAGCAGTAGTGGACATATCGAGAGACGGAGATGGCCAAAAGTCTTCTGGTGCAGGAGTGTAATCAGGCTGTAAGGCATTGTGCCCTAGATCAAGGGCCTAGTACACAGATTGCCATCATTTTGTATGGCTTTTTTATCTCCTTTCTTTGTTTCCTCTTTTACGCATGTGTTTATTTCTGATCTGTTCTATACGCAGCAAGATGTAAAGTGCAAGTGCAGCGAACCCAAGTTATTTACCGAGGTCGGAAGGTCTGGGTTACAGAAATTGATGAGGGTCTAGTGCATCACTCCGAGAGTGTGAACTTTTTCTGCTTGAATAAAACAGAAGCCTGCAGCTACACAGCCTCCAGCCAGTGTTTCGATGGTGTACTCAAAAATCCAGAGTGTTATGAAGGTAAAGCTATGGGGTTATGTGACATTAATGCATATATTTTACACAATTTCACTGTCATTACTGCGTATACTAACACTGCAATGTAGCATCTATTGTTCTAGGCCCAGTTCATCTTTTCATTTTGTTGAAATTTTTGTGAATGGACCAAGTCTCATTTTTTATTATTAAATATAGAAGAATAGATCTTTTGAAGAGAGTGGGGTAGATTATTTTTAAATATAGGTAGTTTTTAAAAGCCAAAGCTACAGGTCAAAATAAAGGTAAAATTATACTTTTGCCTTTTGTACGGTATGCATGTGTTTGCCTTAAAAACCATTATACAAATTGTATGTATGTGCAGTGCCCAGGTTTGGGGTGATCCAAACTCTACGCTGGATTCTCTGGACACTGTTGAGGTGTCACCTCGTGTTACTACTCTCTAGAAAGGTTGGTAAGGCATGGTGCACCCCAATGGGAAGTCAGTCCACAGAGTCAGGGGTTTGCAGGAAAGTAAAGTAAATTATACTTCTTTAATGGAGGAATTCAAATGCAACACAATACAGGCAAGACACTAAGGGGCTTCTCCAGTCTCCTCCCTTGTAGACAAAGGCTCTGTGCTGAGGAAAGGCCTGGGCTCACTGTCCCTCTCTCTCTCTCAGAAGGCTGGTATGATGGCTAAAGCACTGGTTTCCCAGGATCTGTGGCTCAGTCATCTGGCTGACTTCCTGGTCAAAGGATCTCTTACTTGGCATCTTCAGAATACTCTTCTAGTCACACCGGCAGTCTAGAGAGACTCTTCTGGTAATCACTTGTTTCTATCTGCAGAACCAATGAAGGATCTGAGTGCTAAAATGTTGTCATTATATAATTGTCTTAATGGGGCCTTACTTTATGAACATTTGTTCCATTAGCTGCCATTTTTAAAGCACACATACACCCTGCTGCATTATTTAGGGCTCAGTTACTTCCTATTTTTTCTACAGTACATTTATCACTTATGTCAAGAACACTCCCAAAGTACAAACTAAATGTGTTCATATGGTCTGTTAATCAGATGGAGTATGCATTTGGGCTCCATCTGGCCAGTAAATGTCAGTTTATGGCAAAAAAGAGGATAGTATAGCATTGTAATAGGTGTAGTATTACCAGGGCAACAGCAACATAAGTGTTGCAGCCGTCTGAGGAATCCTCCTAATGTTCCCTCCGATGGAAGGTAATATGAGTGATGTGATCCCAGCCTTATACAGACAATGAAGTTAGGAAACATTTTTAAATATAAAAAAAAATTATAGTTACATCACTTAATACATAAATTTCAATGCATAAGTAACAGTGCCTCGACATCTGACATACACTTACATCAAGATTTTGGGGAAGTGAGTATGGAGATGCCTCAGGAGCTGAATTTACATAGTTACATAATTTGTATGGCTGAAAAAAGACATCTGTCCATCCAGTGCAGCCTGTTGTCCTACACTGTTGATCCAGAGGAAGGCATTAAAGGTAGAATTTAACTCATCCCTCTGCACATTAACAGGAAGGTCATTTTCCTCTGTAAATACAATAAAGAAAACAATTGTTCAAAAGATTTTCTCCTCATCGCCCTCTACAAAACCTCCCTCACTACTTTTCAAAGGGCCAACATTTTTAGTTTTTATCTTTTTACTATTCATATACTTATAAAATATTTTGTGGTTAGTTTTACTCTCTTTGGCAATATGCCTCCAGCTTTTTTGTACATCATTTATTTTTTTCCTCACAGCTTTTTAGTGCTTCTTCACTGCACTCCTCTTTAAGGAGCTTAAACACTTTCTTGTTTGTTATTTATTGGCTCCTTTACATCTTTGTTGATCCCCATTTTTGTTTTTTCCTGTTTCTAACCATTTTATATCAATAAGGTATGTACCTCCATAAGGTATGCTTAAGATTTTTTTTTAATCTCTTATTTAGTATCTGTTCTGTTATTTACAAATACCTTGTCCCAGTCAATGTGATTTAAGGTTTAACTAAGCAGACTGAAAATAGCCTTCCTGGAATTCAATGTTTTTATGGCTCTTCAACATAAAACGCTCTTGAAGGATAATTAGAAATTTATTATATTGTGTTCACTATTTCCCAGTGTAACACATATTAGTTGTTATTATTAACAATATTCATATTTAAGAATAATAATATTGAACAACAACAATATTCTCACCTAGAGTGTAAGGGGATGGTCAGCAAAGAAAGGACAACAACAACAATGTATATAAAAAGATTATATTATTATCCAGAATAAAATGGGATAAAATGGTAAAAAGCAAATTAAAATAATACACAACACCAGGTTATACATCAACAATACTGATAAATCAACAAAAGGGAAAACATATATCAACCATAGCATATAAACACATCTACAAAACACCCCCTGTGAAAAACATAGCAACCAACAAAAAATTGCAAACAGTTATATACTAACCTGTGAAACAAATAACAGCAATATTCTCATGTATGGAGATCGATAACTTTCAATCTGGACTCAGTTCCTCCTTGACTGAGAGCTTCACTCTTTCCTAGAATTCTCTCCTTCAAGAGTCCTCCCCTCCTTCGAGAGTGCTTCCTTCTCCTTCCAGAGTACCCGCTCCTTCGAGAGTCCTCCCTCCAGTCATTCAACCTATATATTTATCCCATTCTTGGACCATAGAAGCTCACTTTCCCACTATTAAGGAAAAACAATATTTCCGCTTTGAGGCAAAAAACACTTCTGTGTTTACTGTGTGTCCATCCTGATTAGGCCATTTGCCCCTGCAGACAAATTATACAGTAGACTAGGTATGGTCACTCTTTATCAATAAACCCCTTGAGTGCATCCTGACATATCAAATAAGAAAACTTGTTTTAAGACAATAACCCTTCTGTATACATCCTTATCAGCCAGTTTTTACAATGTTATGGCATCCTGGCAGAGGTAGATAACTTTTGCTATACTTTCAATTAGCACCTGAATGAGATCTGCTGGCTTCCAAAATCTCCTCCCATGAGAAAGAAATATACAGTATATTCCCACAAGTGAAATACCTTATATATTTCTTATTTAAATATACCATATTGTATGTCTTTCAATATTTAAAGGTCTGTATTTCTTACGGATCCCCACCTAAAGGGTGAATGACTCTTAAAGGAATGAGCTCTCTAATTTAAAGTATATGATAACACGTTTCACATGGGTGTGCAGTTTTAGAGGGTTGTGCTGTTAGCTTTAAATTGAGATTGATAACATTTACTGAGACAGACTATGTCTTTTAATATTTAAAGGTTTGTATTTCTTACACCAGGTGCCCGCCCAACCTAAACCTTTGTTACTCTGTCAGGTCTGTTAGTCAATATTAAGTCCTAAAGGACCTTCCCTCTAATCACCTCCTGCACCAGTTAAGTAAGGTAACCATCTTACATAGGCCCATAGACGTAAAAATAAAAACATCATCAGTCTAAGAAAAAGTAATACAACATAAAGTCACCTATTTAAGTTTGGCATTTCCTTAATTTTACTTACCCACAGAATAAAGTTAACTTGTCATGAATACTGCATGGTTATTGTTTTTTTTTTTTTAATTTAAACAAAAAAATGAGTGTTTTTATTATCTCATCTCACAAATATTTTTCGGATGGTTGGCAATACATTATTCTCCACATTAAAAGGCACATTAAAAAAAATAGATATTGACCCACAGAAAAATAAGGCATTGTAGGCCTATGAATCTTAGAAGATGGAATTTAAAAAGTTAGGGAGAATTCTGTTTTCAAAAATTGATGCATTATTCCCATGTTAGCAAATACAAGACATCTTTTGTACAATGAATAGTTGTATAATTTTCAAGTATACTGTCTGTATCAATTTCCTTTAGAGTTCATTCATTATTTACTTCAAGTAGATATAAATGTGTCCTGGACACAGGGAGACCATATGTATTGTATTTCTAAGGGTCCATCACAGCTCCACTGTTTTATCCATTGGGGCATCTTTTTTCACAGTATCTCAATGGATACAACAGACAAGGAGCATATTTGTATCAGAGTTGTTGCTTGTAAGCAGCTGTTGGTACATTATATAACTAGCACAGATTTGTATCCACTTAAAGGGGTTTTGCCACGATGTAATGTTGACGTGGGATCCTCCAAAATGGGTTTTTAATCACCTTTCTAAATATATGTGATTACAAAAAGTGCAGCATGAGAGAGCTACAGGCTGCCTTACCTGCCCTTAGTTACTTCAAAGCTTCTACTAGATACGACCTGACAAGAGCTGCTGGCTGGGCTTGCGCAGAGAAAGCTTCTTATCTGATGAGACTGAGCTGCAGAAATTTTCAAGGCACCGGGTAGAAATATGTTTTCTTTTGTATACAGAATAAACTAGTTGTAGTGTGATTTTCTGAGTAGATCCCTGCTTTATCTGATGACAGAGAACATAAAGAAGCTTTCAAGCTGCTGTGGAGAAAGCTGTTGTCTTTTGTATACAGAATCCACAAGTTGTAGTTTGATTATTTCAGTGAACATTTCACACAATCCCTTATGCAGCTCTGTGCTCTGGCTGTCTGTGTCGCTCTCTCTCTCAACTCCGTGGCTTGTTTACATTTGCTTCTTAGCAGATAAGGTATGTCCTGGCAAAACCCATTTAAAGTAAACAATGAGTTTTCTTATTCATGCTGTGTCACAGAGCCTGCTCTTCAAAGCCAGCTTCAGACTCCGACTTCCTGTTTAGGCTGTGGGTGGTTCTACAACAGTGACTGACATTTCAGCTCTGCTATTCCAGGGACATTGGTGCTGGAGGGGTTTAAACAGCAGGGTCCTAGACTACATGGGTCTAAAGGGTTAGTTTGTCAATAGGAAACAAAAGCAATCTCCTGTTCTGTAAAGACACAGCAGGTAGTGACATCACTATCTTGGCCAGGGCTGCTAGAGCAGAGAGAGGTGGTCGGTAACTAGGGAAACTTGTGTACACAAGCACGAGATAAGAACAACTCTAACTAAATTGGAGCAGGAATGTATTTTGTAATAATCTTTGTCTTTGCCTACACGATTAAAGCTGATCAATGTAATAGAAATACCCTTTAGGAAACATGATCTATTGATACAGAATGCATATTGGAAAGTCACTGCTAAATTGTACTGTTTGATTAATTTGCAGCATCTTTAGGCTTTTCTAGCTTTTTAGACCACCTTAGTTATTATACTTTTTACGCCAAAATGTTACTGTATTTTTGGTGCAGCATGTTGCACAGAGGCCACAGCTGATTTCCATGCCACAGCATTTTCAAAGCCATGCCCCCACATCAGAGAGGTCACAAGAAATATCTAATGCCTATAATAAATGTGTTTGAGACACTGCGACATGCGCCAAAAATGTGCCACTTTTTAGCGCATTTTACCACATTTTTCTGCTGCATCCACAATAGTAAATTTGGGCACTTATATTTACCTAAAATTATGATTGCGCTCAATAGAGAAAGACAATTTTTTCATAATAGGTTTTTAGAGTCAGAGGAAACTGCTCATCTGTACCACAATGTTGGGCAAAGCTCTGAAAGCACAGGAGCGCTCATATCTGATCATTTACATTGGAAAGCCAGCTGCACGTGAATTTGCCTTCCCCTAGGTACCACACATCAGGCACATGAGAGTTCCCACCACATAAACAAAATGATATATCCAAATGTATAAAATAAGAAGTTTATTGAAAATAAATTATATATATATATATATATATATATATATATATAATATATATATAATATATATATATATATATATAATATATATATAAAATACATACAAGATGGCAAATGCTGAACGCATACAAGGAGAGCATCCCAATATAAAAAAAAAATACTGCCACGGTAGACACCGTGGCCCCTGTCATGGACCGTGGTCATGTCTATGCCTCTGCTGCGGCCCCCGTCCGGTCTCCATTACCTGTGTAACACTGCAGAATACTCACCTGTCCCGGATCCTGGCTATACTCCCCTGCTGGCGGCGGCGTCCTCCAGCAGTTACAGCTCTTCTGTTCTTCTTCCGTCCCCCTGGCATGCGGTGCATGCACGAGCACCTTCTAGGACGCGTGCGGCACTGTTTTACTATTTAAAGGGACAATGCCCCAATTTCATGCTCTGTGACCTGGGAACCCTGGTTATAAAAGGAACTTCCTGTCCTTGCTCCTGGTGAGTTTGTTGTTGTCTACATACATAGTAATTGACCCCTGCCTTCTGTATTGCTATTGTACCTGCATTACCTGTGCGTTACCTGTACACTACCAGTACGTTACCTGCTGTTTCCTGCCGCACCAGTTTGTTATACCTGCTGACTCTCTGCCATTGTACCGGTCTGTTACCTGCCTAGAACCTGCGTTACCTGTCTACAGCTATACCTGCTGTGTCTTGACACCCGTGCCAGCACCTGCTGTTTTGCCCTGCACTTCAGCTGTCACTTTGGCTCACCACCTATACCATCTTGCACATGGTGATTACCGAGGATCCACTATGACAGTATGAACTGACCTTACAATGTATCCTGCTGATGTGGTCCTGCCTGATATACAGCACCTGACAGTCGAAGTGAACCGTCATGGTTTCCACCTGGAGCAACTCGTTCCAGAAGCTACAGACAATTACCGCCCATCTGGGTGAAGTTGTATCTGCATTGGCACCTACACCCTCTTCACTGCCTGCTGTAGCTCCACCTCTCGCTGCCATGACCTGTCCCAACCTGCATCTGCCTCTGCCTGCTCGTTACTTCGGAGACCCCATATGTGTTGCGGATTCCTCAACCAATGTACCATTTATTTTTAGGTCCTGGCTCACCGGTTTCCTTCTGACCGTGCCAAGGTGGCATTTATCATCAGCCTGCTGTCAGGTGAAGCCTTGGCCTGGGCCTCGTCCCTCTGAGAGAGAGGGGATCCACTGACAGGGAGTTCCTGTGTGGCTTCAGAAAGATCTTTGAGCAACCTGGACACAATACCTCTCCTGCATCATCGTTACTCCGTTCCCGTCAAGGCAATTTTACGGTGGGCCACTATACCATCCAGTTTCACACCTTGGCCTCAGAGCTTGTATGAAACAACGAGGCCCTCATTGCTGCCTTCTATGGGGGCCTTAATGGACTCATCAAGGAAAAGCTGGCTGGTAGTGACCTACTTACAACCCTGGACGACCTCATTGCTCTGGCTACCCGGATTGACATCCGCTTTGCTGAAAGGGAGCTTGAGCTTCGCCAACAGCCAGAGTCCTCCCGGCCTCAAAAGCCTCCGCGTCTTGTACCGGAATTTCCTACTTTACCGCACAAAGCACCAGCATTCCCTCAAGTTGAACCCATCGAGGTTAACTGTATTCATTAAAACCCAGAGCACCGCACTCGTCGGTATAGTCTTAACCTGTGTCTGTACTGTGGCGGTGCCCGACACTACCTAAAGAACTGCCCAGTCTGCCCGGCTGCGCTCTGGAAACCCAAGTGCCAAGGTTTCGCTGATGAAGTGACCCTGAAAAAGGTGAATCGCTCCCATCTGCCCACTCCATCACTCCCCCCCGTTCTCATCTGGTGTCCCTTTGTGCCCCTTCCCTTCGGGATTTGGGTTTTTGCTGAAACTTCATCCAACCGTCTCTAGGGGAGAATTTCTCTTTCCCATCTCCCCTAAGAAAACCCGCGTTTTTTTTCCGCAACGGAGATCCAAAGGAGCCTGTCCGTTTGTACAAGCCCTCTGTTCTAAGTTCGAAGTTCCCACAGGAAGAATCTCGTTTTTTGTTCTCCCATTTCTTTGCTCCAGTCCGTTTGGGGTCTTCCGGGTTACACTCTAATTTTTTTTTTCACTTGCTTTTTCTCCAAAATTTTCCCACGGGGTCTTGTCACTTTCCACCAATTCCCTTATTTTCCCCATGCTTTCGAACTAGCCTTATTTACTTATGTTCCATTTGTATTTATCTATTCGGTTTTCCCCTTCTAGATTGCTACTGTCAGGGTTTTGGGGCCCGCCCCCCCGTCCCGGGGTCGCGGGCACACCCTGGTCCCCCCCGCACAGGGGCACCGCCGCCCCTGACGGGGGGGGGGCGCGCTCACCCGGGGCCGGCCCTGACTCCCCCTTTTTCTTACCCCGGCCGCGCCCCCTGTTGCTCTCAGCCCCCCCGGCGCGCGCGCCCCGACACTAAGGCGCCGCCCGGGCACGGGAGTTTTTAAAGGCCTGAAACCGGGTAATTGGCTATTCCCGGGTCACTCCCCCTTTTTAAGCCTGCCCCTTCCGGGGGCCATTGCCGGATCTTAGTGCCATTTCAGCCTATTGAAAAAGCGTTACTGCCTTGCCCTGACTTCCGTGTAGGTTCCCTTTTTGCTTCCGTTCCCCGACCCCCGCTTTTTGCCGCCTGCCCTACCACCCCTGTCCCCGCCCGAACCTGGCCGCCTGCCCTGCCCTTCGCTGTTCCCGACTACGAGCCTCCCTACATTTGAAACCACCTAACCTGGGCTGTCACCGCAAGAAAACCCGCAGGGGTAACGCCCTGGAGACCCCGCCGCAGCAAGCCCCATCCCCTTTGGGTGGGCTCTGGTAAAAAACCGGGCCCCTACTTGATTCCGTTCCCGGCGTGGCTTACACCCCCGTTGCGGGGGCCCAGGGGGATCCACCTACACGGGATGACAGAAAGATCCGGCCAGGATCCCCCAAGGTGCCCCTGCCGTCTGACCTGACCTCACCCGCCATTGTGCTCAGCGTCACAACACTCGCCCAACCCAGCAACTCCCCCTCCCCCCCGCCATGATGCGCACCCCTGGCCTTCGCACAACAACCCCTCCCTCTCCCGCTCCCCCCGGCTCCGGCTCCAACCGCGGGCCCACGGCCCCGTCATCATCCGACCAAATTCGATGGGGACCCCAAAGGGCCTGCAGGGGCTTTATCACCCAATGCCCCTGCATTTTGGGTTTTAAAGGGGCAACCAATTTCCACCGAACGATCTAGGGGCTTCGGCAAGCCTTCTCCCCGGGGAAACCCGGGTTTGGGGTACCCCCCCGGGGACGGGACGATCCGTCCAGCTAACCTGGTTTCATTCCTCACCGAGTTCGGGCGTTTTGAGGAACCCACCCCGGGTTCGCTGCCAAACCCGCCTTGCAAATCGCCCCAAAGGGGAACCACTGGGGCGATTTTCCGTACTTTTCCCGCACTCGCCTAAGTTTAAAGGAAGAAGGGGTTGACTCCCACTTCAAAAAGGGCCTCCCACCGCATCAAGGGCTTTTCCCCCGGGATCTCCCGTCTTCCGAGCGATCTTATCTCCCTGGCCCTGGGGATTGACATCCTTTTTCTCGGAACGCCAGAGGAACTCCGGCAGGAACGAGAGCAAGCTGCCCCGCGCTTCCTCGTCGGCCCCCAAAATTTTTCAAAGGCCCCCCTCAGTCGCCCTCGCCACCGCCCCCGAAGAGGCCGGGGAGGGGGTGGGGCCCCCCTTCTACAACTGAGCAACCAGAAGACTGGGGAAAAATTTTTGTCTGTACTGGGGGCAGGAACCATTTCCGAGTCGCCCACGGCCCCCAGGTCCGGGAAAGGGGCCACCGGATCGTGGAGAGGCTCCCAGGTGAGAGAACCCTCCCCGCTCCCCAGCCCGTGACGTCGGCACTGGGCCGGTGCCCAGTTTGGGGCTACCCCCTTTCCTGCCCGGGGTCGCCGGAAACTTCTTGTTGCCTGGTACCCACAAAAACCCCCTTTGATCCACCGGGAAAGCCCCTATCATTTTTCGTCAGTGGAGAGGTTCTAAAGACCCTATTTTTTTTCCCGAACTGACCCCCCGGTCCTACAAGGGGGGTGCTGCATGGGAAGACTTCTTTACGTACTACCCCTTTCCCCTGTCCATTCTCAGGGGTCCCCCCGTGGCTGCACGCCACCTCCCCGTGCTCGTTTGGGGGATGGGGCGAAGTCCGGGTTGGGGGTCCGAGTGTCAGTCTCGCTTTTTTGTGGCACCTCCCCCGGGTGCTTACCGCTTCTTCGGATCGCTAAACCTTGAGGGCCTTCCTCACCATCCCCAAACCCTTTTCGCAACGTCTCTCCGAAAAAGCAAGCTGAGCGTTCCCCGCCCCCATCGCCCAAAACGACTGTCCTTTTCCCCTCCTCCCCCGGAGTCTCCTCCACGGGGGGTTTCCCCCCTTCGGTACCTAAACCCCCGGCTAGTCCCCGTATATCAAGGAAATTTCGGGGGGTTTTTATCCGCAAGTCCCCCTCTCCACGGGGGCCCGGGTTCTTCTTCGTGGCTAAAAGGGGAGGGAAGCCTGCGTCCTTCATAGCTCGGGCCCTCAAACAAGACACGGTAAAGAACCACACCCCTCCTTTGATCACGGAAAATTTTTGATCGGCTACGTGGGGCCCAAAATTTACAAACTGACCGGAGGGGCTTATAATCTCTACGGATTCGAGAGGGCGACGAAAGGGAAACCGCTTTCAACCCCGCGCGGGGGACTTCGAGTACCGGTCATGCCCTTGGGGTTTGCAAGGGCCCCCGGCCCCTCCAAAATTCGCAATGACATCTTCCGGGACCTCCTTACCATCGGGTTGTGTATCTTGACGATATTCTGGTTTTCTCTCCCGGCCCTTTTTAAACCCATCAAGTTCACGTGCGCCGGGGCCTCAGCGTTAAGGGCCAACCACCTCTATGCCAAACTTTAAAGTGCCATTTCATCAGCAAGCCTACCATTTTTTCGGCTACCATTTCTGACAAGGGCCCACAGAGGGCCCCGCAAATTTTCTGCCGTCCTTAAAATGGGCCCCGCCCCCCGGGCCCGGGCCCTACAAAATTTCCCGGGGTTCGCCAAATATTTCAGGCAATTTATACCACATTTTTCCCCGCTGGTGTTCCGATGTGGGTTTAAAACCCAAAAAAAGCAAATCCTAACTCTGGCCACCACGGCAGAGGAAGCCTTTTCCCAAGTTAAAATTGCCTTCCCTCTGCGCCCTGCTCTCTCGGGTTTATATGAACAAACCATTTTTTCTCGAGGTCGACCCCCTCGGAGGGGGCCCGGGGGCCCAACTTCCCGAAAGGGCCCAAGGGAAAACCCCACTTTGGGGGTTTTTTCTAAAAGTTTTTCCTCTGCGAAGGAACTCTCTATTGGCGACCGGAAAAAGCTGGCCACAAACTGGCACGGAAGAAAGGAATACCCCCTGAGGGGGCTGTCACCCTGTCCAAAATAACCGACATAAAAATCTCTGTACCCAACGCCCAACCTTAAAACCACCCCAGCCGTTGGCCTCTTCTTCTCCCGTTTAATTTTTTATTCATTTTCGCCCTCGAACAAATGTCCCAAAGGCCGACGCCTCTCCCATGCTTTGGATGTGACTGGGACGAGTCCCCCCCCCAGGCACATTACCCCCCCCCAACGGGTCATCCGCCGCACCAGTAGACCTACAACGCATTCCCCGGCAAACATACGTCCTCCAGCCTTCGGGGAAGAAATTTCATGGGGGATTTCTCCCTAGGCGGGGGCCCCGGGTACAGAGGTCCTGCTTTCACTCCCCATTCTACTGGTGGGGCCCAGCCTAGCCCCGGGTGTTCGTGAGTTCGTGGAGGCCGGGGCTTCCTGTGCCCGAACAAGTCCCCCTCGTCTCAAACCGGAGGGCTTCCTGCCTCTACCATACCCAAGTCCTTGGGGCCCATGTGGCCATGGGTTTTATCACGATCTCCCTCCCTCCGTGGGAAACACCGTATCGGTGGTTACTGACCGGTTTTCTAAAGGGCCCACTTTTTTCCCCTGCCGGGCCACCCCCACTCCCGCCTTTCCTCTATTTTTCTCTTTATTTTTTGGTGCATGGGCTCCCCCGCACATAGTTCGACCGGGGTTCAATTTGTCTCCAATTTTGGGGCTCCCCTGTAACCAACTACAAAAAAGAAACTGACTTTTCTTTGGCCTACCCCCCCCGTCCAAAGGGAGGGAGAAAGTAAACCCAACCCTAGGGTTTCTACCTGCCCACTTTTTCTCCCCTGCCGATTTTGGTCCCTTTTTGCCCCGGGGGGAGTTTTCGTATAAAATCATTGGACCTTTAGTCTTGGTGCTGCTCCTTTTTTTATTGTCTAGGGGGGACATCCCCCCCCCCCCCCTCCCCCCTTTTTGTGCCCTCGGGGTCCCCGCTGTGGAAGAGTGGGCCCGGGCCGACGATCTGGAGACAGATCACCTTCGCTACCCTGGCCTCCGCCCGCACCAAGGCTCAACGACAAAAGCGAAGCCCCGCCAACCTTCCCCGGGACAAGGTTGGTTTTTGGCTAAAAAATATACTTTCAAATTTTCCCCGCTTAAGCTGGGGCCCCGGTTCCCGGGGCCTTTTGAGGTGCCAAGCGCATTAACCCAGTACATACAAGCCCGCCCCTTCCCCCACTAGGGCCCAATCCTTCATGTCTCCCTGCTAAAACCGGGGTCGCCATTCGCTTCTTCGGTACTTGTTCTCCCACTCCTGAGGCCCCTCCCCGATGTCTTTTACGGGAAAAAGGGGATTCTGACATAAGACGGTCAGAGGGAACGGTTTTTTCTCATTGATGGGAAGGGTTCGGTCCCGAGGAGAGGGCCCGGGGGCCAAAACTATTCGGATCGGAAATAATTCAAAATTCCTCCAGGCCAAAAAAAGGGGGAGGCCGAAGGGGGGGGGGGGGGGTACTGTCACGGGTGGGCCCGAAACCCCCGCCCGGGTCGCGGGGCACACCCCTTGCGCCCCCCGAGCGGGACCGGGGCCCCTTGGGGGCGGGGGGGCGCTCACCCCGGGGCCGCCTGCCTCCCTTTCTTCCCCCGGCCCGCTCCTGTTCGGGTTTGCCTCCCGGCGCGCGCGCCCCGCATCTAAGGCGCGCGCCGGGGCACGTGAAATTTTAAAGGGCCATGTACCGGTAATTTGGGTATTGCCGGCACTGCCCCCTATTAAAACCTCCCCCTTCCCGGGGGGCCCTTGCCGGTCTTTTTGTGCCAATTCGCCTATTTAGAAAGCTTAAGCCTTTTCCCTGACTTACCCTGTACCATTACTTCCGTTCCCCACCACGCTTCTTGGCCCGCCCTGACCTAGGCCTGTCCCCGGAACCCGAACCTGTGCCCCCTGCCCCGACCCTTCTGCCTTTTTCCCCACTACGAGCCTGCCCGAAAAGATTCGCCCCGCTAACCTGGCTGTCCGCAAGCAATCCGTCAGGGGAACGGGCCGGAGACTCCCGCCGCAGCAAGTCCCTCCCGCTTTGCGGTGGGGTCGGTGAAAAACCGGACTATTGATTCCTTCCCGGGGTGGCTTAAAAACCGCTTTTCGGGGGCCCGTGAAACCACCCTACGTACGGGTACGTGACACTATCGATGTTTATTTCTATCCTCTCACTACTGTTCACCCTCCCTCTTTTAGTTATTCTTATATTTTCCTCTTTTGTACATCCCCCTTTACTCACACTTTATCTCCTTTCATTTTTCTTTTTTCTCTTTTTTCTTTTCTGCTTCTTTTCTTTTTCCCTTGGTTCCTCTTACCTTCAGACTTACCATCTTTTTGTCCCATGTATATTCCTATTCTTCTCTTATTTTATTTGATTCTATTCTGCTTCCTCTTTTTTTTTCAAATTTCTTGGTTTTTTTTATGTTTCCCCATGCTTTTTTGGGCACCTGATGGGCATTTCTTAATTTTGAATGTTTTCTTTCCCAAAGTTTGAATGAGGGGAAATCAACAGAGCCCAAAAAATTTTCCCAAACTGATTACTTAAAAAGCATTGCCTCTCTATAGGCCCAAATTTTGGGGTTTTTGCGGGGAGAAATATCTTTTAAATCTATTTCTCTGTTTTTTAAAAAATCACCTCTAAAGCATTTGGGAAAGGATGCCCTTAAAATTTCTCGTTTTGGCATTAAATTTAGGGTTTGGTTTCCTTTCATGGAAACCCAAATTATTTGCTCTACCAAGGAGTGCAACATCCCTTTTGCTCTTAAATTAATGTCTGTATTTATTATTTATATTTGGATGCTCTCCTTTGGATATTTTTTCAATAAACTTCCTTTTTTAATTTGGGTTTTATTTAAATTTTTTTTTAAAGGGGGTGGTTTTTAGGTTTTTTAATTTTGATTATTTTTGGTTTTGTATTACCCCAATTTTTGGGCCCCCTTTTCATGAGGGTTGCCATTTGGATATTACCACTTTAGTATAAACACCGGCCCTCCAAGAGCAGCTGTAAGGATTGTTATTTCCCTGCAGCTGCTAACATTTGACTTGTTGACATGTTAGAACGTCATGTGCATTTTGGTGCAGAATTTGTATTGGATGGATTTTGCACCATGGTTCTGATTATGATTTATGACAGATTTTTCTTTTCAGAGATATGAAGTCCATGCCACAGAAAAAAGTGATCTGTCACTTATTGACATTTTAGATGTCAGAATCTGTTATAGTTAGATAGGATCATGGATTAAGTTAATCCATATCCATAAATACACTGAAATCAATTGCATATAAAGTTGAAACCCACATCTGAAATCCAAAGGTATCGCATCGTATTATTGCTGTGTAGCCAGACAATGGATTTTGCAGATGGAAAAAAATCTGTTGTGACTATGTCCGAAAGGAAATGCAGATACACAAGTGGACAAAGTTGTTGTTCCCCTAAGGTTAAAAAAAATCCACAATGGTCACTGAAATAACTTAAAACTAACAAAAGTAATGAAAAATTAAAATTACTGAACACCAGCTAATGAAAATCATACAACTGAAAGCAAAAAAAAAACTGATGAAACTGGCCTGGACAAAAAAATTATTGTACCCTTCACTTATTATTTTGTAGCACAACCTTTTGAGGCAATCATTGCAAACAAATCAATTTCTGTAACTCTCAATGAGACTTCTGCACCTGTCCACAGCTATTTTGTCTCACTTCTCATGAGCAAACTGCTATAGCTGTCTAAGGGGTAAAGGTGCCTACTGAAGACATGTTTCGGCTCCATCCACATATGTTCAATAGGATTTAGATCAGGGCTCATAGAAGGCCACTTCAGAATAGTCCAATGTTTTGCTCTTAGCCATTCTTGGGTGTTTTTAGCTGTGTGTTTTGGGTCATTATCCTGTTGGAGGACCCTTAACCTGTCACTTAGACCGAGTTTTCTGACACTGAACAGCACATATTGTTCCAGAATGCCTTGATGGTTTTAAGGTTTTATTGTACCCTGCTAAGATTCAAGACACCTTATGCCAGATGCATTAAAGCAGCCCCAAAACATAACCCAGCCTACTCCATGTTCCACAGTAGGTACAATTTTCTTTTCTTTGTAAGTTTAATTTTTGCATCTGAGGAAATAGAGCTGATGTGTCTTACCAAGAAGTTCCAGTTTTGTCTCATCGCTCCAAAAAACATTCTCCCATAAACTTTGGGGCTTGTCAATATGCATTTTTGCAAATTCCAGTCTCAATTAATTTTTACTTGCTTCCAGCAGTGGTTATCTCCTCAGTTTTCTTCCATTATGTCCACTTGAGTAAAGATAGCGATGGATGGTGCAGTCTGACACTGATGTACCTTGCCCTTGGAGTTCACCTCTAATCTCTTTGGAAACTGTTCTTTGGTTCTCGTTTGTATTCTCCGTCTTTTCAATCTGTCATCAATTTTCCTCTTGCAGCCACATCCAGGGAGGTTGGCTACAGTCCCATAGAAGTTAAGCTTATGAATAATATGTTTAACTGTAACAACAGGAACATCAAGGTATTTGGACATGGTCTTATCTTTTACCTTTAACATGTTTGTCTATCATTTTCTGTCTAATCTCTTGATACAACTCTCTCCTTAGTTTTCTTTGTTAGTTTAATTATTATGGTCAAATTATTTTCAATCTTTTCTAAGGGTGCCATATTTTTTGTCCAACCCAGTTGCTTTATTTTTGTTTTTAATTTTTAAGTTGAACCACAGTTCAAACACAATGTCTGATTTTCAATAGTTGATGTTCAGTAAATTTAAATGTATTATTACTTTTGTCAGTTATTTCAAAGACCATTTTGGATTTTTCTTTCTCAAACAGAAGGGTACCAGTAATTTTGTCCACATGCATATATAGTCTAGGAGTATTAAAACCTCATGTACCATTTTAACATATCTTAATAAAAAGCAGACGTGTTGCTGGCTGTAAAACCCCACAAAGGTAGAAAAGAGAAAATATACTAATAATGACTACCGACACATGACCCACATAAAACCATCAATTCCCCTTTAATAAATGTTTTAACTGTAAGTAGCTCGCAGTTGATTTTTCGCTTGAAAGACGAGTACTCTCCTAATTAGGAAAAACTTCATCCATGAGGTGCCTGTAAGCTATATGATGTTAATTTAACCCTGCAGGCTGTAATGTACTTGACAGTGCTATGAGGGGCCTTAAAGCTGTAGATTGATTGGGTCAGCTCAGATATATGTCTTTAGGGGAACCAATACATTGATTTGAGACTTTATTTTTTTTAACAATATCACTTTTTAATATTCTTTAGAGCCGTCCTGGGTACAGTACAATTTTTTCTTCAAGAGCATCGTGTCAGAAATTTCTTCATGCCAGGACCTGTAAATGATTTCAAAGAACATACGAAGATGTTACCATAACTAACGAAATGTCCTATGTTAAGAAGACAGGAGTGCGTTATTGTCAGATATTGCTGCGTGCCAGTGTGAACGGGCGCTTCTTGGGCTGCAAACACATTGTTTTATTGTAGAGTATTGGAAACTGTGTATAGAGTGATATTTATTTGTAATGACGGCAACTTTTATTAAATGCTTTTGATTTACATGAAGGTGCTTCTTGGTATGAGTGTTGAAGAAGAGAAAATAAGTGATACATTTTAGGCTATGTTCGCATCTATGTCGGAGTTTTCCATTCAGAACCTTCATCACAGAGGTGGCACTGGATCCATTTCATAATGGACACCAATAAACTACATAGTTTATGCGCCCCTTGCTGAGGACAGCACAAGCTAGGGACAGACCTGCTGTTTCCAGCACCGTGTCCCTTATTCTGTAAGATGCTGCAGTTTTAGAGCATTTAATGCGCAAATCTTATTCATGAGCAGGTGTTAGCCCCGCCCACCAAAGTCTAGCCCTGCCCACTGACAGTTATTCTCATGTTTCTACCTATTCAAAGTAATAGGTTTATCAGTTGAGGAGGGCGGCTAGCCTCAGGTGGGCGGGGATTGAAAAAAACTGACTGTTTGACTTTTCTGGCTGACAACTGCAGATTTGAGCATTAAATACTTGAAAACTACAGTATCTTACAGAATAAGGGACACAGCACTGGAAACAGCATGTCTGGCACTAGCTTGTGCTGGCCTCAGCAAGGGGGACATAAACTATGTGACAGGTTCTCTTTAAAGGGATATTCTTATCTCATTGATTAGTTTTGCACATGTGCATAAAGGTGAATGAACATTCTTAGCAAATACATTTCTGTTCTTATTTTGATTAATTTTAAAGATACAGCAGGTTGTCTACCCTGTTTCTTTACAGATGGTTTCCTAGGTTACTAGCCACCTCTGTGCTCTAGCAGAAGTGGCTGGGCTTGTGTCAACATTAACTGCTGTGTTTTATCAGCAGGATGAAGCTAGGTGGCTGGGTTCACAGGAGTGTGCCTTTTAGTCTATGCTCTTATCTTTGCCATTGATGGCTACAGCGTCATCCTGTCAGCATAGCTGAGCATGTACAGTAGCTTGGTCACGAGCCTAGCATGATCCTGATGCTCCTATAAATAGTTTTCAGAGCAGCATTGTAAGCAAGCACATTCCAGCCAGCAGCGCAATGAAGTCACTACAACGCTGCTGCCTGAACTGTCAATCTGCAGAGCCTGCACCACCTGAAGAACATAGGAGACAAAGCAAGAAGTTGTTTTCATTCAAAATTATGGGATAAAATCTGACTTTGAAATGACACTGACTCAATTTAGTAGATGCATCGTTTGCCAACTGGCAAGAATTGCAATTTTGCTGAGGGTAGGCAGTCTTTGGGTCCTTGATAAGGTTTTTTGAGATGAGAGATATTGACTTGGAGTGAGTTTAGATAGAAGTCGCAATTATTTTTCACTAACATTTACTTGCATAACTACCATTACCCCGATTAACAAGAGATGGACGAATTGGATTCTAAACGAAGTGGAATTCGTTTTAGAATTTGCAGGAAACTATCGGTTCGGACCGAAAAGTACGACACTTTGGGGATACTTCGGGAGTGAACGAAGTCTGCGATGGCTTATTGATTGTTAAATGGCTGCGTAGCACATGTGGCGCTCACATAGGGGCAAATGCACGTCGGCGGAGGAAGAAATGGGCATCAGTCCTGCATGACATCTGTGGACAGAGACATTGAAGCCAATATCAGCAGACCGGCGGATTCACTGTAGTGACGTCACCGCACTTTGCGGGGAACAAGTAAGACCGAGTCCGCCGCTGGGGGGGGGGGGGGGGGAGGGGGCTCACGCGGGACTCCTCGTTCTAGGGGGGGGGAGGGGGACTGTACGGGGTCCAGGGGGCGTTGTGGGGAGGAGTGAGGGTGATAGCGCACTTTCTGAAGAAACTGATTATTTAACATGCGATTTATGTGGGTGTCTCAGCTTGTCTCAGAGACTGTTCTCTGATGTGCTATTTCTTATTTTCTTCTGGGTAATTGGACGAAAATCCCAGCTGTGCGTCCCACTGCAGGCTGCTTGATACAACAATATCCAAGTGGATCCTCAGAACCAGTTCCCCTCGTTGTATATTCTATCTCTAAAGTAACACGTTTTTTACAAGTACAAATACCACCTTCATTTTTGGCTCGCTGAATATCTATTGCGCAATTTTACATCCAGGGGTTAAATTAAGCGATGTTTTTGCGTGGTGTGCTGAAAAAAAATACATACTCGTCTTTTTCAACGCCAAATATATAAAAAATATTCTTTCTTTGTAGCCTAATTCACAAGCCAGAGGCAAATTTACAACTGGATCTCCTGGTTGTCGTGGCGTAGAAAACACGCAATTGTAACACGCTCCTAGTTTTGTGCGGCTCAATTCATTAGGCGCAATTTTCACTCCAGGGGTTAATTAGAGCGTATGTTTTGCTGGTGTGCTGACAAAAAAAAACTGTCTTTTTCAACGCCAAATATATATATATATTTATTTGGTAGCCTAGGATTCCCAGTGGCAGGAAAGCAAAGGCAAACATTGAACAACTTAATTCTCTCATTGTTGGTGTTGGGCGTAGAAAACACTCAATTGTAAGCACCTCTGCTAGTTTGTTGCGGCTCAATTCTTTGGCGCAATTTTGAGCATCCAGGGGTCCAATCTAAGCGTTGTTTTTGCTGGTGTGCTGAACAGCAAAAATCAAACCTCTTTTTTCAAGCTTGCCACAATATAGTATATATATTTTTTGGTCAGCCTAATTCACAAGTCAAAAGGCCAAATAACCACGTAATCTCTTGTTTGTGTATGGCTGTAGAAAACCACCAATTGTCTAAACACCCTATCTAGTTTGTGCGGTCTTCAATTCTTTGTGCGGCAATTTACAGTCCAGAGGGTTTATGTTAAGCGTTTTGTTTGACTGGCGTGCTGACAAAAATAAACATAGTCTTTTTCAACGCCAAATGATATAATATCATTCTTTTTGGTAGCCTAATCTCCACAAGCAAAGGCAATTACATAACCTTGTTATCTCACTTGTTTCTTCGTGGAAAACACGCAATTGTTAAGACACGCCTACTAGTTGTGCGGCCTCATTTCTATGGCGCGCAATTTACATTCCAGGGGTTAATTAAGCTGTTGTTTTGCTGGTGCTGCTGACAAAAATAAACGCGACTTTTACAGACGCCAAATATATATATATTTTCTTTTGGTAGCCTAATTCACAGGATGCAAAGGCACATTACAAACCTCGTATCTCGTGTTTCTGGTCGTAGACAAAACACGGCAATATGTAACACCTACTATGTGCGCTTGTTTGCGTGCTCAAATCTTTGCGCCAATTGGTACAACCTGGTTAATTAAGCCGTTGTTTTTGCTGGTGTCGCAGACAAAAATAAACTGGCTGTTTCACGCCAAAAGTATATATTATTTATGTTTTTTTGGCGTAAGCCTAATTACACAAGCCAAAGGCAAATTACCAACTTGTATCCTCTTGGTTGTGTGGGCGTACCGAAAAACACGCAATTGCGTAACCACGCTTACCTCAGTTTTGCGGTCTCAATTTTTTTCTTTGGAGCGAGCAATTGTACTCACAGCTGGTTAATGTTAAGCGTTGTTTTGCTGGGATTCTGACAATAATAAACTGTCTTTTTCAACGTCATCATAGAAAGTATATATATATATTTTTTCTTGGTAGCCTAATTCAACAAGCAAAGGAAAATTACAACCTGTATCTCTTGTGTGTGGGCAGTGAAACACACGCAAATGAAACACGCTACTAGTTTTGGTGCGGCTCAATACATTTGGCGCTAATTTACTGATCCTGGGGTTAATTTAAGCATTGTTTTGCTGGTGTGGCTGAGCAAAAAAAAACCTTCTTTTTCAACGCCAAATATAATATATTTTTTTTTGGTACCTCGCCTAAATTCCACCAAGCAGAAGGCGCAAAGTATTACAACTCGTATCTTCTGTTGTGTGGCGTAGAAAACACGCAATTGTAACACTCTAACTATTTTGTGCGGCTCAATTCATTCTGGCTCAATTTACAGCCAGGGGATAATTAGCAGTTGTGTAGCTGGTGTTCTGACCTAAAATAAAAAGCTGTTCTTTTATCAAACTCCAAATATATATATATTTTTTTGGTACAAGGCGCCTAATTCCACAAGTCAAAATGGCAAGATTGACTACAGTATCTACATTGTGTTGTAGATGGCGAGTACGAAAACACGCAATTTGTAACACTGTAACTAGTATTGAGTGCGGCTCAATTCTTTGCGGCGCAATATCTGACAACCAGGCGGGGTTAATTAAGGCTTTGTAGTTTGCTGGCGAGTGCTGACAAAAGATAAACGTTCTTTTTTCAACGCGCAAATATATAACTATTATTCTTTGTGGGAATAGCCTACATGACGACAAGCGATCAGCAAATTACAAACCAGTACTCTCTTGTCTGTGTGGCTAGAAAAACACGAGAAACGCAATTGTTAACACGCGCCCCCCTCCCCAACTAAGTTGTGCGGCGTCCAACTTCTTTCTGGAGCAATTTAACCTCCAGGGGTAAAGATTAAGCGGTTATGTTTTAGCTGACGTGTTGCCTGACAAAAATAACTGTCTTTTTCAACCCAAAGTAATATAAAATAAGTAGTTCTTTTGGTAGCCTAACTTCACAAAGCAAAGGCAAATTACACAACTGTATCTCTTGTTGTGTGAGAGCGTAGAAAACACTCAATGTAACACGCTACTAGTTTGATGGCGGACTCAATTCTTCTTTTGGCGCAATTTACATTCCAGGGTTAAATTAAGCAGTTGTTATTGCTGCTAGTGCTGAACAAAAATATACCTGTACTTTTTCAACACGGGAACATATATAATTTCATCTCTCACCACTGTAGCATAATTCACAAGCTATGGTAATAAGCCTGTTTGTGCTTTTACATTTAGTAAAACACACAGTGACTTTTTAAACCGACACATACAAGTAAATTTTCCTGCCCTTTGTGGAGCGCCAATCTTATAATCCAAGGGTTTACCCAAGCTTGTTACACGTGTTCATTTGGAGTACACACACCAACACACACACACATTGATTCACTCGCGGGGAGGGGAAGACAGGCAGGGGTGCACACACATATACGCATCAGCATATACGGGGGGGAGGTGGGGGGCCTGATCTCTCTCTCTCTGAGGATGAGTGGACAGGGAGGGACGCGAGGGATCTCTAACATAGCAGCGCATGCGTGATAAGCGTGGGGAGTGCGAGTGTGCTCTTATCAAACAGCGCGGCGGAGTGTGCGCGTGAGTGTGCGCTCGCGTGCACGAGAAGATCGACTGCGCGAAACACTGCGTGCGCGCCATGAGCTGCGAGAGCGCACGCGCGATGTGCGTGGCGCGCTTCCTATATGAGCTGCACAAGCCACATGGCGTGGCAACCATCCGTTTCGATCCCCCGTCAGCCTACACCTGTCCAGTCTGCTCACACTCTCTGCTTCGACCTTTGTGGAGTATGGTTCTGTATTTTTCATTGTGGGTGTTGTTCAGCAAACCCAAGGGCTTATTCTTGATGGGTTGACTAGGTCATCCTCTTCCTCCCAGATGACATCTGACAATCCCCAGCCAAGAGTCGGTGGTAACACTCAGACACAACCTTAGTTGGCAATGAGCCCGGGAGCGCGGGTCAGCGGCCCTCACCTGTCCTCAGCCCGTCCTCTCATCCCATCCAGTTCCCCTCAGCCAGGATCTACTATGTGGCGTCTGGGCTCAGCGCCACTATATAGCGGAGGATTGAAACAATTTGAGGAGGGCCAGTCAGCGCTACGTGGCCACGAAGAAATGGGCCAATATCCCCAACTTCTTTGCAAGTCGGCGGCAAAGATATAGATGTGGGAGAGTGGCATGGAGGTTCATGTCTGGTGAGAGAAGTCAGCCTCGGCTTAACCAAGACCGTGATGAGACAGTAAGTGACGGGATGAAACGCAAAATAGAATGATTGATGTGAGCCGACCGCCTGGGATCCGTAAGCAAGGGCTTCATCATCGACAGGAGAAGAGGGCGTCAGCATCTCGTCAGGCAGCGGCGCAGCCAGCAAGTGGGATTGTGTAGGCCGTGAGTCAGCATGGTAACTGCAGGTGAGGTACCCGGGAAAAAAAAAAAATGCCAAGCGCCCACGGAGTAGAACACCCCATTCGCAGTCCAGACAGTATCGGCACAGGCTCAGCGAGCAATGCGGCGGCAGTAGTCCACTCAGTGCGGAGCGATTGGCGGTAACATCAGCAACTCGGCGAGTAGGAGCAGGTTCTTTGCTAAGACACCCGGATTAGCCGAATATGGGTATATAGAATCTGTGTGGTGAAGAAGTGAAAGCGTGTGCCGATGGAGCTACACTTTGCGCACAACGGCCCTCGTCAACACATGCAGAGCAGTCAACCACCGGTGGCCTGGGAGAAAGTGGCTCAGATGTTGTGGGTCTCCATTGCCTGCCGAGCTGCAGCAGCAGCAGCGGCCAGTGCACGCAATGCCATTTCTCAGTCCAGTCAATGCTCCACCACCGTCTAGGCTAGGAAGGCAGGAGCTGTTTCTCTTGACTTCATCACCCGTCCACTGAGTGCTACCTGCTCCCGCTACTCAAGGCGCTCAGCATCCGTTCATAGAGGCGATTGTAAAGAGACAACCAGTATGCGTCCAACCATCCTAAGGGAGCAGCAGCTGACCGTGCTCCTGTCCAAGTTGTTGAACTGCAGTCCCTCCCCTTTCCAAATGGTGGACTCTGCAGCCATCAGAGAACTAATGGACTTGTGCCGAGCCGAGATGGAGTAGTTCCAAGCCGTAATTTCTATCCAAAAAGGCAGTACCAGCACTTCAATAAATATGTGAACAGAAAAAGTGGTCAGACCTTAGCAGTCTTACCGGTTTGTTCCAAAGTACACCGGCAGCGCGGACGCCTCCTGAGCTCGTACTACGGTCCAGGCCAGCTACATTCCTTTACGGCCCACGGGTTAATGTGCTTCTGCCCAGGCACACCAACAACTTGACAGGATACCCGCTTCTCCTCCACCGTTTCAACATGCTGCTCCAGCGCCAAGTTCCGCCTCCTCCTCCTCCACCAACAACAACCACCATCTCAGCCACCACAAGTCTGTGCTCCATCACAATACCACATGTGTCTAGGGCACGAGCGTGTTCACGCAGTTTCTACACCTAGCTGCCTCGGCGAATCGAAAGTCACACAGGGTACGGAACTGCTCCGCGTCATCGCAGCAAGAAATCGATGTGTGGCTTTCTTCCGCGCCAACTGCAAATCGGAAACATGGTGACGGACAAATGGAGTCGAAACATGTGTCCCGCAGGCTGCACCAGAGAGGGATGGATCCACAGCCGCTCAGCATGCGGCGCACGTGTTCCAATCTGGATGTAAAAAGTTCCTGAAGTCTTCCACCGGATCTCCAAAGAACATTCTGAAAATGCCAGGAAACTGTGCAGCACTATCTATCCATTTCGTACAAAGCCAGGAACACCCTCCCGAGTTGCAGCGGCATACGTGCCTCCCCCAACACGCTCTGATATGCGATGTTTCCACCCGCTGGAATACCATCCCTGCCCTGCGCACATGTTGGACCGACAGGTATAACAGAAAAAGGCCCATTAACGATTTTTTTTTGCGACATGATCCAGGCAGACAGAAAGTACTCCCCTGAGTAACTTTGATGTCATCCAGTGGCCGCTCAATCGTGACACCTGCCGTTTGTTGAGGCCATTTGAGTAGGCCACGTTATTTGTCTAGTATAATTCGCCAGGACTACGGGATGAAAAACGTCATTCCCACTGCTTCATGGCCTTGGAACAGATGCTGAAAAAATCTGTCTGGACAGGGGACTGGCGGATGTGGCGACTACATCTCGTGTGCCACGATGATTCCGGTCGGGACTGAAATGGAGAGGAGGATGAGGAGGAGGACATTGGAAACGCAGAAGCATTTTCTGGTAAATGACAGTAGGATTTTTTTCTACCCAGGTGGACAAGAGTAGGAGGTGAGCAGGAGCATTCAGGAGTAGGATTAATGTAGATGAGTAAGACGTCAGCATCTGACTCCCAAGCACCGTGGGCAGGTTAAACATTGGACATGGAGGCCCAGCTGAGCCCTCGGAGTCCACATGTGCAGATGTCCCGCAGCTGCTTCTATAGCCTGGCTAGTGACGAGCCGAATCGTTCCAGCATCCGCAGAGGATGACTTCTGGCTCTCCACCCTATTAGGACCCTCGCTACCGGTCCAAAATGGACCTTTAATTCCCAGCGTATAGACAGAGGGAAGACAAACTCAAATACTATAGGGAAATACCTCCGTAATCAGTTGTTGGCCGCTGCCTAGTGCGTGCATCGTCCCTCCCTCTTATCAGGGTCTGACGGGGTTCCTCAGCCGCTCACGTACACAGGCCGCGGCTCTGGTGAGTGAAGGTGGGGGGTAGGAGCAGTACAGCGACCACAGCATCACCCCTAAGTCGTGAGTCACTAATATCAGCATTCCTTCACCCGCCTATGAGAGATGGCACTCACCATCACATCAGCATTCAGCAGACATGGAGCATTCCCTGAACCAACCAGGTTTGGCCTACTTGGACAGCACTCTTCCCACCCCAGTTAGAAAGATCCGCTGTACTACTGGCAGCCAAACTGCGGATTTTTGGCCGCAATCTTGCGCCGAGTTTGCAGGAGAAGCTGTCCAGACCCGGCCAGTAGTGTGGCATCAGAGCCGGGTGTTCATGTGCGGCGGGGGCCCATCGTTACCCCAGAGAGAACCCGCTAGTCCACGGGAAACTGTGAACGACTGACGCTTGTCACGATGAACTCAGACCGTGGAGTCGAAGAGCCAGGATTTCTCACACACCAATGCCTCGTAGGCGTCAGTCCTGGGTTCAAACTACCTGCCTCACCACTAATCTGATGCCGCCACCTCCCTGTTTGCCACACATCTGCTGATAGTTATCGCCATCTCCTACCACCGTCTGTACCAGACTGGTATTGGCACCCACCTCAACCACCAGTCATTGTGCCACTCCTATGCGCACATGCTGTTTCTTTGTTCTTTTTTTTTCTTTTTTTTTTTTTTCTTTCTTTCTTTTTTCTTTTTTTGTTTCTTTGTTTCTTTTTCTTTTTTTTTTTTTTTTTTATTTTTTTTTTTTTTTCTTTTCTTTTTTTTTTTTTTGGAGGGGGGGTGTTTTTGTTTTTTTTGGGGTTGTTTTATTGTTGTTCTTCGTTTTTTCTTTTTTTTTTTTCTTTTTTTTTTTTTTTCTTTTTTTTTTTTTTTTCTTTTTTTTTTTTTTTTTTTGTTTTTGGGCTGCTGTTGCTGTTGCGTACATGCACACTGGTCATTGTGCCACTCCTGCGGCCTGGGTACTGTTTTGCCACCCCCAGAATGCATTGTGCCACTCTCGACCCATGCTGTTGCTCCTTCATCACCTCCACTCTCTGTCATTGTGCCACTGCCCTGACCTCATGCTGCTGCCGCCGTGACCTCCGCTCTCAGTCATTGTGGCCGCTCTGTGGTCTAAACTATTTTGGCCACCTCAAATGTCATTGTGCCACCTCTTCTGACCGTCATGCTGTTGCTCACTTCATCACCTCCACTCTCTGTACATTGTGCACTGCCCCTGACCTCAATGCTGGCGCCGTGACCCTCCGCTCTCAGTCATTGTGCTGCTCTGTGAGGCCTAATACTATTTGCCACCTGCAAATTACCATTGTGCCTCCTCTGACCTCATGCTGCGCTGTGACTACCTGTCGTTCCCTCCACACTGTGACATTGTGCCACTGGCTGCCCTCATGCTGCTGCCGTGGCTGCTGCCGGTCCCCCACACTGTGGCCTACTCCTGTTTTTGCCACCTCCAGAATTTGTCATTGTGCCACTGTCTGACCTCATACAGCTGCCGCAGAGTGACCTCCACACTGTATCATTGTCCACTCTCTGTGGCTTAATCTGTTTTTCGCCTCCACTAATGTCATTGTGCCACTGCCTACCTCATACTGCTGCCGCCGTGACCTCCAACAATTGAGTGGTCTGTGATTGTGCCACTCTGTGGCTTTCAATACTGTTTTTTTCTGCCTCCATAATGTCCATTGTGCACTGCCTGACCTCATACTGCTTAGCCGCCCGTGACCTCCACACTGAAGTGAGTGTGCCACTCTGTGGCCTAATACTGTTTTGCCACCCTCCAGAATGCCATTGTGCCACTGTCCTGACCTCATACTGCTGGCCACCCCCGTGACCTCCACACTGTGTGATTGCGTGCCGCTCTGTGGCCTAATACTGTCTTGCCGCCTCCATAATGTCATTTGTGCCACTGTCTGACCTCATACGTGCTCTGCCGTGAGACCTCCACACGGTATCAATTGTGCCACTCTTGTTGCCCTAATACTGTTTTTCCGTCATCATAATGTCATTGTGCACTGTCTGTACCCTCATACTGCTGCGCCGTGACTCCACACTTATCATTGTGTCACTCTGTGGCTAATACTTTTTGCCGCCTCTACATAATGTTCATTGTGCCCACTGTCCTGACCTCATACTGCTGCCCGAGGCGTGACCTCCACACGGTGTGATTGGCCACTCTGTGGCCCTAATATGTTTTGCCACCTCCAGAATGCCATTGGCCACTGTCTGACCTCCATACTGCTGCGCCGTGACCTCCACACTGTGTGATTGATGTCCACTCTGTGCCCTAATAACTGTTTTCCGCCTCCATAATGTCATTGTGCCACTGTCAGACCTCTACTGCTGCCTCCGGGACCTCCACCTGTATCATGTTGTGCCACTTCTGTGGCCTAATACTGTTTGCCACCTCCAGAATGCATTGTGCCACTGTTCCTGACCTCATACTGCTGCCACCTGCCGGACCTCCACACTGTGTGATTGTGCCACTCTGTGCCCTGAATACTGTTATTTTCCGCCTCCATAATGTCATTGGATGCCACTGTCTGACGCTCATACTGCTGCCGCCGTGACCTCACACACTCTGTATCATTAGTGCCACTCCCTTGGCCTACAATTACTGTTTTTGCCACCTCCAGATTGCCATGGTTCCACTGTCTGACCTCTCATACTGGCTGCCGTCGTGAACCTCCACACTGTGTGATTGTGTCCACGCTGTGCCCTAATACTGTTTGATTTCCGCCTCCATAATGTCATTGTGCCACTGTCCTGACCTCATACTGCTGGTGCCAGCAGTGGACCTCCACACTGTATCATTGTGCACTCTGTGGCCTAATACTGTTTTGCCACCTCCAGATGCCTTGTGCCACTGTCTGACCTCATACGCTGCCCGGCCGCTGTCCTCCACACTGTGCTGATTGTGTTCCACTCTGTGCCCTATACTGTTTTTCCGCCTCCAGAATGTCATTGTGACCACTGCTGACCTCATGCTTGCTGCTGCCATGACCTCCACACTGTTTGATTGTTGCCACTCTGTGCCTAATACTGTTTTTGCGCCTCCAGAATGTCATTGTTGCCCACCTGCCTGACCCACCATGCTGCTGTGGCTGTCCAGGCCGTCACCTCCACACTCATCACTAATGTTGCCACCTGAGCTCTCACTTGTTTTTTTCCAGCCTTTCCGCTGGCATGAACTTTATCAGGCTACATTCCCGCTTGATTTTTTCGGACAGTTTTTGCCTCTTAAGTGCCCAGGGAATTTTATAGTGAACGCGATTCCTAAGAGCGGCGCAGCCCCATGTGCGTGTCATACCTAAAACCACAACATTGTCTGAAGACCAAACCAACTCATCTCTCTAGCATATTTAAGCATGGCACAACGTTCTACAGCAAAAACCCCCCCTGGCCAGGCTCTGGCAAGCCTGGAAATAGCTGTTTTTTTAACTGTGCATTCGTGTCGAAGTAATTCGGACCCGAACGGAATTTTGTCGGAAAATTCGCGAATTTGCACCGAACCGATTAGTTGAGAAAAATCGCCATCTTATCCCTAACCTATTTATGTACAGTACATACATATACCATATATGTACTTTATACAGCACTCTCTCAACATAGAATATTAATTGGTTCCAGGATGGCCATTGTATGTTGAAAGCATAACTTGATGGATAACTGGTTATTGGTTCCAAGTCCCCAAAGTCTCACACAGCGTAATGCAAAATAAAGATTACAAAAATGAAGCAAGTAACTAATGCAGATAAAGCAAGTATTTACATATAACAGTCAGAGAGAGCTGCTGGAAGCTGGAAATCACTTTATACACAGTGAACCAGAAGAAAGAAAATGGGACCCTTACCTGGTGCCCAAACGAGCAGCTCATCCTGGCATATGTAAAGAGCAGTACAAAACATGTTGTACCACACTGTACTGTAGAGAGGTTCTACTAGACTGCCAATCACTTCACTAGTACAGGGGTTTTACAAATATATGTTCATGATAATTGGTTGGATTTTCCATCAATCTCATGAGTCACAGATCAGCAGTATCTGGGACATTATTTGGTGAGTGTGGTTTCAAGATACAATGTCCCAGCAAAGATCATTGCATGCAGAAATAATTGTTTCTTGTCAATATCATTGGGGGACACAGCACCTTGGATGTAGGTACTCGCCCTAGGAGACTGCTGCTAGGCGGAACCAAACGTGTTGGATCCACCCTGATGGACTATATCCCTTATACTGACACCAGGCTGCTCAGTTTCATCCTAGTGTCCATAGGAGGCAGACGCTGCTTCACAGGTCTGCTGAGTTTGTTATATTTGTTTTCTTTCAGATGGTGATCTAGCTCCTCTCTCCCCCGACTTGCAAGAGCCAACGCTATCACCGTCTCAGATGCTGTGGCGCTCAGTAACAGCACAAACAACTTGATGGATTCTGTAAAGCCATCTTTGAGGTGGCCTGGGTGTCTCTGCAGCCAGTGTTTGCTTAATCTTGGGCCAGTTAGACCTGCTCGGTCTGGTCCAAACAGCTGCAGCAAGGGTTATGTTGGTTCTTACTTCCCAGCTCATGGGCTGTTAAGTTCCTATGTAAGACTTCTCTTGAATCAGCTCGTTTAGTGACTAGAGCACCGGCTAATGCAGTAGCCGCTCTGTGTGGCTAAAATCTTGGTCGACGGATACAGCCTCAAGTAAAATGTTTACTTGCACTTCTATTCACTGGTGGTAAGTTGTTTGGCAAGCGTTTGGACCAGAATATTTCAGAAGCCCCAAGGGATCGTAGGGTTCTCCTCCCTCAAATATAGCCAGTGTGGTAGCGTCCATGCAAGAAACGCCCCCAGTTTCATAGTCATAGTCCCCAGTCATAGTTACATAGTTTGTAAGGCCAAAAAAGACAGACATCCATTCAGTTCACCTATTGTGCTTTAGTAGTGATCCAGAGGAAGGCAAAAATCCCCCATGAGGTAGAAGCTAATTGTTCTCCTTTTAGGGAAAAAATTCCTTCCCGACTCCAATCTGGCAATCAGAATAAATTCCTGGATCAACGACCCTTCTTCAGAATCCTGGTCACTATAACTTGTTATATTATTTAACTCTAGAAATGCATCCAGACCCTTTTTGAACTCTGTTAGTGAATTGACAAGATCGCAGCGCGATCCCACTACACAGCCACTGGGTGATAGCGGCTAATTGCAGCTAACACTTGGTGGTTACAGCGCGGGATGGTGCTGCCGCCATCCAACACTATTTCACCCCTTAGACGCACCATTCTTCACTATGATCAGGGCACCTGTGGCGAAATCACAGGGCTCAGGTCACTTAGCATGGCAGCTGGAAGCCTTGTGAAGGCTTCCATCACCGCCATGTTTTCTGTTTTACTACTTCCTGCCCTAGACAGGTAAAACTGCCATATTGGTAAACCCTAATGCATTGTCTATGCAATGCATTAGGCTATATAAATGATTGAGCCCCCTAGTGGTGAAGTATCATAGGGGGACTCAAAGTAAAAGTGAAAAAAAAATATTTTAAAGTGTAAAAAAATAATATTAAAAGTTCAAATCATCCCTTTTGCCATTTTAAAAATAAAAAATAAAAAAATAATAAAAAAGTTACACATATTTGGTTTCAATGCATCTGAAAAAGTCAAGTCTATTAAAATATAACATCATTTATCATGGACGCTGAATACTGTAGAAGAAAAAAATTCCAAACGCTAAAATTAATTTTTTTGGGTCATTTCACGTCCCCTAAAAAGTTGGAATAAATGTAATTTAAAAAGTCCCATGTATTCCGAACTGGTAACAATAAAAATTACACTTCAGCCCACAAAAAATTCACCCTCACTCAGGTTCGTAGGTGCTTGTAGGCCACCCAACCTGAACCTTTGTTACTCTTTCAGGTCTATTAGTCAATATTAAGACTAGAAGGTCCTTTCCTCTAGTCGGCTCCTGCACCAGTTGGGAAAGGTAATTTTCTTTAGTTATTGACAAAAACCTGTTTCCTTTATGAGAGCCACAGGTTTCAGTTTTCCAATTTATGTATGGGTAGTTAGTCACCCAAAATAGCCTAATTCTGATGAGCCTCCTCATCTATTTGCCTGAGGAGTACATCTCCCATGGGTTCTGTTATATTTGGGGGGCCTACAGCAGACCCCTAGTAGAATTTTATTATTTTTATTACACCCATGTGACTCCACATGCTCATTTCATGTATCTATATCTTCCTGCAGTGTTGGCTTTAGACAGGATTGTACATACAGGCAATCACCTCCTCCCTTCTGGTGTTTACGATCTCTTCTATGTAGACTGTAACCCTGTGAGTTGATCACCCACTCATAGGTCTCATCCAGCCATGCCTCAGTCATCCCCACTAAGTCATATTTTTCTTCAGCAATAAATAATTCTAGCTCATTTAGTTTTTTTAGTGAGACTCCTGGCATTGATCAGCATGCAATTTAGAGATTTTTCGGTTTTCATTCTTTTAACCCTGTCCTTTTTAACTGTTGCGACACCCCCTATCTCCACTCCATTCCCTGATATATTACTAATTCCCAGTTCTGTATCTTCACTATCTTACACGCTATATGTGTAGTTGCCCACCCCCAGTCCCTAGTTTAAATATTCCTCCAACTTTCTGGCCATTTTGTCGCCCAATACAGCTGCTTCCTTCCCATCTAGGTGCAGCCCATCCTCAGCATAGAGTCTGTAGCCAAGACTGAAGTCAGCCCATTTCTCCAAAAACCCAAATCCCTCTTTGCTACACCAATTTTTGAGCCACTTATTCACCTTGTCCTTTCTGTACTTTTCCTACAGACCGGCTGCACTGAAGGCCCCTCATTCCATAGGTGCCAACCGATACTTAGCCAACCTAGCCTCATCCTGGTGGTCTAGCAGGTTGTCCAAAGGAACATCCACCAAGTCTTCATTGGCCTGAAGGTTTGTCCCCATCCGCGAAACCATCTTGGGTGGGTGGCCGTCTCCACCAGTTTTGGGAGATCTGGCAAGTCCAAGTCGAGGACGTCTTTTTTCACTAAATCATTATGTCTTGGCACAGGATTCTTCTCATGTCCATTCCTCCAATATGTTTTTTTCGGTCCACTCCGCCCACCTCTCCGGCTTGGCAGGCAGCGTTCCTTTAGACAATTCATGTCCTCCTCCTTCAGTTCAGTTCCTAGCAGTTCCAAGGTTTTTACTCAAACATCTTTATGGTCCCCAAAAAAGACTGCTTAGTAAGCCAGTGTTGGACCTCAAGGAGCTCAACTGGTATTCCGCATGGAGTCTCTCCAGTAGTTAATGGTGTCTCTGGAGCAGAGCGACTTTCTTGCTGCTATATATATCAGAGACGCTTATCTGAACATCCCGATTACTCAGGCGCATCAGTGTTTTATGTGCTTCAAAGTAGACTCAAGGCACTTCCAGATCAGGGCTCTGCTGTTAGGCGTTGTGACCGCACCAAGAGTCTTCACAAAGATCCTAGCCCCCCTAATGGCGACTCTGCGCATCAGGGGTATAACCATTATTCCATGTCTGGACGACCCTCTAGTGAAGAATCCATCATGGTACGCCTGCCGGGACAGCATCAGGAATACCCTATACGCTTTGGCGTGCTTCAGCTGGGTGGTCAACTTCGACAAGTCCTGCCTGACCCCGTCTCAGAGGATCGAACTTTTGGGGATGATCCTCAAAGTGTTTCTTCTTCAGAAAAACACCCCATGTATGTGGGTTCTTGGCAGGATGGTGGCTTCCTTCGAAGTGGTATCCTTCATGCAGTTTCATTCGCACCTCCTGCAGCGGGCACTTCTGTCTCACTGAGATTGTTCTCTAATGCTCCTGGACAGAGATATTCACCTTCCACCCCAGATCCAAATCGACCTCAGCTGGCGGTTAGTCTCCTCTGCGCTCCATCAGGCGTAGTAATTTTTGCTCCTGCAATGGTTGATCATCACCACAGACACTAGCACGTCGGGGTGGGGCGCCGTCTTTGTCACCCAGACAATTTGTGGTCTCTGGTCCCTCAGAGAATCCATCCTCCACATCAATGTCCTAGAACTCAGGGACATTTTTCTAGCATTGTTGCACTGGTCACCCCTCATTCAGGGTTGCCCGATTTGGATTCAGTCCAACAACATCACAGCGGTGGCCTATCTAAATCATCAAGGTGGCACCAGGAGCTGGGTGGCCTTTCTGGAAGCCTCAGGGATCCTTCACTAAGTGGAGCATTCAATTCCTATCTTGTCAGCGATTTTTATTCCAGGAGTGAAAAACTGGTTGGCCGATCGTCTCAGTCAAGCACCGGCCGATCCCAGGGAGTGGGCCCTTCTACCAGAGATTATTCACTTTCTCTGCCACAGGTGGGGCATGTCAGATGTCAATCTGTGCGTTTCTTGTCTCAATCATCAGCTTCCAAGATATGTATCGTGGACTCGGGATCTGCTGGCTTTTGAAGCAGATGCGTTGGTTCTACCGTGGAGTCAGTTTGCTCTGATCTACCTCTTCCCTCTGTGGCCCATGCTTCCTTGAATGCTCAAACGCCTCAAGTCTGAGAGGTTGCCTGCCATTCTTGTTGCCCCATATTGGTCCCCCAAGGCTTGGTACGCGGATCTCATCACCCTAGTAGCGGATGCTCCTTGGCCTTTTCCTCTGCCAGACCTCCTTTCCCAAAGTCCTCTGTTCCACCCCACTTTACTGAAGATGTGTTTGATGGCATGACTTTTGAAACCTCAATACTGAAGTCTCGCGGCTTGTCAGATTCAGTTATCCAGACTATGATTCGAGCACGTAAGCCTCAATCCTCCCAGATCTATTACCGCACCTGTAAGACCTTTTTTGCCTGGGTGCTTTCTTTTCTTCAATCAAGCCTGGAGCTTGGGCTCGGCCTTTCTTCCCTGAGAGGCAGATTTCTGCCCTTTCGTTTCTGTCCCAGGGCAAGCTGACTTCCAGCCCTCAGGTTAAAATATTTTTGCAGGGGGTTGCTTGTCCCCCCGGTTTGTAGGTCTATCAAACCATGGGATTTAAATCTTGTTTTAAAGGCCATGCAGTCTTCATCATTTGAGCCTTTATGGGAAGTGTCCTTGTGTTTGCTTTCATGGAAAATGGCCTTCTTGGTGACCATTACCTCCATCCGCCGAGAGTCTAAACTGGGGCTCAGTCGTGTAAATCCCCTTTCCAGGTACTCCATAAGGTCAAGGTTGTCCTACTCCCTGTCCCTTTTTTTCCCCTAATGTGGTTTTGCCATTTGATATCAATGAAGACATAGTTCTGCCCTCTTCTTGTCCCTCCCCCACTCATCCCTGAGAGCAGTCATTACATTGTTTAGATATTGTTAGGAATGTTTGGATCTACCTCTCGGCCACCGAACCCTTTAGGTGCCCGGATGCCCTCTTTGTCATTCCAGAGGGTCCGCGCAGGGTGCTAAGGGCTGGCACTGCTGGGAAATTTTTTTATTTGTGATTTTTTTTTATCACCCTCTGGGACTGCTATTGAACATCCCAAGGTGCTGTGTACCCCAATTATTTTGATGAGGAATTCTGGTTTTTGTACTCACCGCAAAATCCTTTTCTCGCCTTTTTATTGCCTTTTTCCAATTACTATTTGACACTTTCTCCTTGGAGTTGGACTATGGTTTATCATCTTTGCAACGGCTTTTGCACCAACTGAACTGCCAGGCATCAGTAGGAGGAATATAGTCCATCAGGGCGGACCCAACACGTTTGGTTCCACCCAGTGTCAGCCTCCTACTGCGAGGGCCTATACCCAAGGTGTTGTGCCCTCCAATGAATCAGACAAGAAAAGGATTTTGTGGTGAGCACAAAAATCCGAATATCCTGAGACCATTGTAACTTGTGGAAGCATTGTCTATTAAATGATATATGAAAATGTTATGCAATCTGACTAATCATTGATATCATTCTAATAACACCATACATAAAAAGATATGATCCACTAAACTGAATGGCTGGCCCTGCTTTGCTGCAAATATTTCATAACTGCCTTCAGTTGTCTTGTTTGTAAAAGGTTGCACAACCGGGCAGTAAAACTCAGATCAAAAATGAACAAGGCTCACCAGATGACCTTGTAGTTTTCTCTAGAGGCAAAGAGAAGTAAGAGACTCGACAAGCATTCTAGTTTCAGCTTTTACTTCACAAATATAAAATGTCAGAAAAGATCAATCTCATTATAAGTGAGCCAAGACCTCTGAAGAAGGTTAGTATTAGAATAGCTGTTTTGGGGGCCTTTAGCTTTGACTCACAAGACAAATGTGTAATTTGTATTTCCTTACACAAGAGCATTGCCACATAAATTGGCACAGGGGTATATCTAGGGAGTCACTCCAAAGAAGTGTAATAAGGTGTTTTTCCCCTACTGCCCCCACTAGATCATTGAAATTGTAATAAAATTAAAAAAAACTAACGTTAATGTACTTACCTACCCTACTGCCACTGTTACTCGGGTATTACTTGTCTGTCACCTATCAATGATGCTCCGTGCATGCAGGAACATGACCTCGGAAGCCCTGATTGGCTGTACCACCGTGTGCATGATGTACATTATGACTTCATTGGGACAGGTGGAGAACACAAGAGCGGCAGCAGTGTTTTTTTTGTTTTATATAACAGGTAGAGATGGGCGAATCAATACTAACAAAGTGAAATTCGTTTAGAATTTCAGGAAAACTTCACTTTAGGGTGATGCGCGGGAATGTAGCGTCTTCTTTATTGGTAAAATGGGCGCAAGCACATGGCGTTACATGGGACAGAGAACTCTGGGAGAAAAGGAAACCCTCATGAATGTGCGACATGAAGCAATCAGCGACGTGGGCTTCTGTACGTCCGCCTATATTACGGGACACCACTTAAATCCTCAACTTCTCACTGGTGTCCTGGTCACAGCACCTTGGCTGCCTGCTACGCACACTATATTGAACGATTTTGTAAAACAAACCTGGGTGGAAAGCCTTACAAGGCGTGTCCATTTGCCCCCACTGTTAATAAAAAAAAAAATTGTACTTATCCTAGCTGCCACTGCACTGATATTGCACTTTACCTATCAAAGATAGCTCCGTTATCAGCGACTACTCGGGAAGCTATGCACACGTGTTGCATTTGCACATTGTTTTAAGTAACCAAAGCGCAGCATTGTTTTTTTTGTTTTATTAACAGTCAGGTGGGTGAATTTTTTCCAAATATGCCTCAATTAAAACATTTACTTATTGATCCGGATGTAGCGGGATTTAATTTAAGGGGAACACAGCGTTTTACATGGGACAGAGAACTTCGTGAGAAAGACCCCTCAATGATATGTCAGATCATGAACAAATATGTACCACCTTCGTACGACACATAGGCTTAATTATGCAGAACAAATCCTACCTTCTCATGTGTGTCAGTCATAACACCTTGTACTATAGAGCACTACTTGAACAGCAAAAACAAAATCCCAAATGGTGTCAATTAATTTGAAAAAATTATTTTTCGCCTGGCAGTATTTTGCTTTTAAAACAAATCCTTCGCGCTAAGGGGAAAGTGCATTCAATCTGTATTCACAGTTGTTACACAAGCACCATAATTATCTATCTTTTTGGTACCATAAAAAAATTTCAAACTTTTTCTATTTATGAAATTTGCACCACGGTGCCATTTTGTGCGACCAATAACTTTTTTGTACTAACACCTACGGACGTCAGTGAGGGGGCATTTTTGTGGGCTGAAGTGTACTTTTCATCGCTAGCAGTTTGGAACGCATGCAACTTTTTTTTATCACTTTTTTATTTCCATTTTTTTAAAAGACGTAAAATTTACCAAAAAACGCAATTTTATCATTTGGAATTTTTTTTCTTCTACGGTGTTCAGCTTATGGGATAAATGATGTTATATTTTTATATATCGGACTTTTTCGGACGCGGCGATACCAAATATGTGTAAATTTTTTATTATTTTATTGTTTTTATTTGTAAAATGGGGAAAGGCGGGTGATTTGAACTTTTAATACTTTTTTGTGCTTTAAAACTTTATTTCTAATAGTTCCTAGTAATAATAATTCCTAATAATTCCTAATTTACATCTGTTTTTTATGTAGGGTACGTCATACCCAATGCTTAATTTAACCTCTGGATTGTGGTAATTTGGACTAAAATACAGGGTGTCTGTATTTTTTGTTCCCATATATGCGTTATTTACATCTGGTTTTTCTGTACGGTATTTCATACCCAAGGCATAATTTTAAACTTTTTTATTGTGGGGTAATTTGACTAAAATACGGGGTGTCTTTTTTTGTTCCCTATACGAATTTACATCGGGTTTTTCTGTAGGGTTTTTTTCATACAAAAGGGTTTAAATTTTAACCCTTGATTGGGGTAATTTGGAGTAAAATATAGGGGTGTATTTCTTCCACATACACCCCGAAACCCAAAATCAACTGGTGGGGGTTTTTTTTAATCGTGCCAAGAGTTTTTTTATAAACTTTTTGTGGAGAAATTTTGTGTCAAATCAGTGTTTGTGTATTTCAGCCTACATACATCTCAAACCAGCCCCCCAGTCCTTGGGGTATTTCTTTCTGGCAAAAAGTAATTTTTTTTCAAATTTTTGTGGGGATTCTGTTAATGCTATAAATTAACCCCCCAAAAAATGAAGACGGTGCCCTTAAAATTTTTTCATTGACGTCAAAAATCATTTTGCCCTTCCTTTTATCCTTTATTTTCCCTTTCAATTGGGCAATAATCCATCATGCTAAAGCCAAAAAGAAACAGGGGTTTTATCCCAAAAAATAATAAATGAAAAATTTGCATGTGTTTTGTTTTTTGTATCCTTCTCTTTTGGCCCACCTACTCACGACAATCCTGATACAAACAAAAGGACCATGAAAACACCTTACGGCTTCTCCCAAAACACAATCGTTTGTTTTTCCTTTTTATCCCCCTTTTACGATTAAAAGAAGGGGGAAAACCAAACAAAAGGCAACGTCATAGAGTGGTGGAGGGGGAAACAGCATTAGGAAACCACAGGGGGTCAATGGGGGTGGTCTTTTGGGACAGCATGAGTAGGGCCCCAAAGGGCAAATGACAGATTGTGGAGGGGACAGCAGCATGATTTTGCCACAGACTGGCACAATACCATGTGGAGGGGCAGCAGCAACACACAGCTCAGGCCAGAAGGGACAAGTCTAAATTTTGAGGTGGGGCACTAGGTGACATAATGAGGGGGGTGGGAGAACAGCAACACAAGCCAAAAGTGCATGGGACAAAGCCTGGAGATGACAGCAGCAGCATGAGGAACCTGATGGAGGTGGGAGAAAAAACAGTAAACCCACATAATAGCCTGTGAAAGTAGGAGGGGGATGTCATACCATCCGTAAAGATTGTGGTGGGTTGAAAAACCGCAGCGATTGGGCATCAGAGGCGGGGTTCAGCACAAATAATAGTTGAGCCAGGGACCAAAAATCCACTTTTAAAAGGTCGGGTCCATTTCGCTCTGGTGGGGTACCCAAATCACAAAGGGGGAAAAAAGCTGCTCATCAACAACTCCAGACTCAGGTTTGGGGTGCATGGAGCTGGGACTGCTCCTATCCCCCCACCTTCCACACCCCCCGTGGCAGGGTACATATGGTATAACCACCCCAAACTTGCTAAGGATGACCAAAAGGTGCAGATAGGCACGGCCAACTGACTACAAGGATGACTCTATATTCTTATTGTCCTCCTTAGGCAGAATAAAAAAATCCCCCCCTTTGGGGCTGGTAAAAAGGGTCCAAGGGGGTGGAAGACCAGAAGTCTCCTTCTTCCGTTTGGTGATGATTTAGCTTTTACTAGCAAGGCAAATAGCTCAGCAGGGAATCGCGCCTGCGCAAGTGACCTGAGGGACTCCCTGCCCCATCTCCCGAACTGCCACGGTTGTCGGGTCATTTTCCTTTCTTCCTAATCCCCGGGTCTCCCTCCCTCTGCACCTAAAAAAAAAAAACCTAATCTTGCCGAATGCTTGGCTCAGTTTCTTTATCCTCCTCCCCTTCACCCCCACTGGACTCATTTCCAATAAGATTTAGTCCCACTCCCCCATCCCCCTGACCAGACTATTTTTCAGCATCTGTTCCAAACATGAACCCTGGAAAGACGTTATTTTGTGCAAACGTAAGTGTCCCAGAGCTGCCCCTGCTACTTAAAATTTCACAGTGATCCCTTTTCCCCCTTGGGTCTCAGAAATCATTTAGGCTTTTTTTCTGTTCAATAAAATTTTTCCCCGTTTTTTGCCCTGTTCTCGGTTCCCCGTTTTGCCTGTTAATCGGTTTCCCTTTTTTTTCCCTTTCCTCAATTTCCCTGTTTTGCCCCCCTTTCATTGACTCTCTTTTTTTTTCAGTCAATGAAAGGTGTGCTTGGGGGGTAAATGTATAGAGTGCTTGCAAAGTTTCCGGCCATTTCTCTCGTCATAGTCCACCCCTTTAAAAGGGGGGACAACAGTACCACCAAAATTGGGGCAGGGGCAAAAGTCAGCTCCTGCACTTTTAAAGGCTACACGAACACTGCGTCCTTGCAATCGTCCAAGAACGCCCGCTGGGAAAACCAAAAGTGTCGAGGAGCAGGGGCATCGGACCGGTAGTTGATCTGAAAACAGGCAATTGCTTCAGCAAGTGGGGGACCTTGCTCCCGAAATGGGGGGCGTGCAACTGGGTGCGCTGCTGAGGGTGTGACAGGGTGGACCACCCATCTAGACACTTTTCTTCTCCCCAGGCCACTGTAAGGGGAAAACTCATGATGTTTAAGGGCTGGTCCAAGTTTTTCCCGATACCCCCTTTATTTCTGCACACAGATTCTACTATAGCCATGTTTGCCTCCTCTGGTGTTTTTTTAAAAAAAAACCCACACCCCTCCGAGTAGTGATTTTACCACCAATGCTCCCACGACTGACTATTACCCCCCCTTTTTTCCCCCCTCGTACCCCTCGCTGCTATTTTCTGGGACCTGCAAAGGGGGTGGTCTAAATCATAGCCGTTTCCCTCCCACCTCGCACTGCCCCACCCCTGCTCCCGCCACACTACTGACTTGCGCTATGCCACTGCCCGATGTCAAACTGCAGCAAACCCCTTTTCCCGATGATGAGATTGATAAATTTAGAATGAACCCTGCTTCCCGGGCTGGGATTAGGGAGTTGAAGGTGGCGACCGCTAGGCCCCACTTCATACCGGGGAAAAAGGGGGGACAAGGAAGCAGAAGTTTTAGCTAATTTTCCATTTGGGGGGCACTTTTTTGCTTGTTTAACTAGGCACCGAATACCTTGTCCACCTGAGCGGGTTCCTAAAAACCCCCATGCCAACTCCTCATCACTACGCCCCTTCTCAAAAACCCGCAGATGTCTTCCCCACCCCCTTTTGCTGCCCCTGTCCTCAAATAGTTGGGTTTTCACTGTTAGGGGCCAAGGCCCCAGCACAAGTATTTTCGGGGTGGGAAGCGAACGGACAGAGGGGGGGTAGGGGAGGTGAGGGCCCCTGACCTCTCCCTCATTCAACTAAAGGTTGTTTTCTTCGGGGTGCCCGACTCTTTGCCCGGGTTACAATGTCAGGGGAGAAAGGGGATACCTGTGTTGGTTTTAAAACACCCGCTACATGACACCAAAAAAGCACTTCGGGGGTGACCCAGCGTGACTCCCCCCTTTCGTGCTGCGACCCCCTTGCCGCTCCAAACCTACTTTTGCTCTTTAAAAACCCCCTGGATTAGGCACACTCACAACCCTCCAATTAAAGTCGCTCTGAAAATTCATCTTTTTTAGACAACCACCAAGATCCCAATTGTTAACCCCCCCAAATTCTGTCACACATAAAAACTTCCTGCACTTTGCCCTCGCAGGCACTTATCTGATAAAAAGTATGGTTCGATGGCAGGGTTTATCCACTTTTTTTGGGAAATTTAATACCCCCTATTTATTAAAATGGCTGGACCCTTGTAAACCAAGCACTTTTCACCCTTTGTTTTTACACATACACCCAAAAGTTTTTAAACTCCTTGCAGCAGGACCCTCAACCCCCCCCCCACCCTGTCTGATTTGTACTAGCTTTTTTTAATGAAATGTTGGTTTTTCTGTGCTTTACCCTCATTTGTAAAATTCTGCGGAATATGTTGGCGTAAATTAAAAAAAATTTTTTATTAATTATTTATTTTTAAATTGGATCTTGGGCCCCCGCTCGGTTTTTTCCACTGGGGCTGACATTACCCTTTCAAGGCTCCTTCCCACTTCAGTTATTTTGGTAATTTTGCCCCTGTAACGCCCAGCCAATAAGTTGAAGCATTCATTCCGGCGGGTGTAATGTGCGTGTCATACTAAAACACACATTTATGAAACCAAACACCTCCCATGCAATTTACAGCACAATGTTTTTACAAACACTCTACAGGCTCCCGCTCCAGGAATACTGTTTTTAACTCGTTTGCCACAAATAAATTCGGGTCGAAAAGAATTTTTTTTGAAAAATGGGCAATCGCGATTCGAATTTTTTTAGAAATTCCGCCATCCTAATAAAAGGGTAGAAAAGTTTTTTTTTTTTTTAAAAGTTGTATACTCCCTTTTAAAGACATGAAAAAAGTTGGGTTTTTTAGAATAATATGATAGAAAAAGTGACTGTTTTTTATAAATTTGTATGTAAATCAGAAATTTTAATTTTATTGTTGT
>JAODAL010035807.1:0-42499 GCA_025379985.1 Phyllomedusa bahiana
GCGTTAATAGTTTGACGGACGCCACCCCGGGGCTCTCCCCGAACCCCTGTAACCCCGGGCCCAGGACAGGTTGCTGGGGCCCCGGGACGGTATATCAATGTCCAGTGAAACTAAAATGGTGGTTGAAAGCTCCTTTTTCCGCTTTTTTTTAAATGGGGGGGGTCATCAGGTTTGGGTCATCTGTGGCCCGGACAGGTATAGTCAATGTCCAGTGAAACAAAATGGGTTTTTAAAAGACCCTTTTTCCGGGGCATTTTTTTAAATCTGGGGGTTAGCAGGTTTGGGGCTAATGCTGTGACCCAGGACAGGTATAGTAAATGCCAGTGAAACTAAAATGGGGGTTTGAAAGACTCCTTTTCCGGCACTTTTTAAATTGGGGGTCATGCAGGTTTGGGGCTCAGCGGGGCCCCAGGACGGGTATAGTCAATGCCAGTGAAACAAAAAAGGGGGTTAAAAACCCCTTTTTTCTGGCACTTTTTAAATCTGGGGCATGGGGTTTGGGGCCATGCTGCGTTCCGGACAGGGTATTCAATGTCCATTTTAAAGTAAAATGAGGGTTCATTTTCTATGCCTTCTGGCACTTTTTAATTTGTGGGTGATGCAGGGTTAAAAGGGTCATGCTGTGGTAAAAGGACAGGGATTGAATGGTGTTGACTTTTTTTTCTGTGGCTTTTATAGCCTAGTGTTGTGCCTAAATAGCAGGTACCCCTTTTGACTGTTGTGGTTTTAAATTCCAGCTTCTCCAGCCCTGTTTGGGTGTAAAAATGAGGTGTTGTTGTCCCCCTTGTTTTAAATGGTATCAATGATGATACAAAACCTTATCGATGGGGGGCCCGACAAACGACTATCGATCGATGTCTACCCAAACGTAATCGCTCAACATAGGATGAGTATTGGCAACTATCGTTATCGATTCGATGTGATATTGTCAATTATCATGACGATATCCAATATCAAAAGTTATCACCGATGCCCTTTAAAATTTCAGGGGAAGCAACAAAAACCTTCTTTCTTACACCCAAAAAGGGGGAAAGCGGGAATTAAATCCACAACAGTAAACGGATACGTGACATCTTAACAAACAATTGGGTTAAAAAATTCACAGAAAAAAGTCACAGACCATTCCTTCCCTGTTTTAAAAACAGCATGCCCCCTTAAACTGCATGACCCACAAAAAAAAAAGGCCGAAGGCAGTACTATTTGAACCATCATTTTACTTGAAGTGGACTTTTCTATCCCTGTCCTGGACCGAGCATGCCATTTTAACCTGTCTGACCCACAGATTAAAAAAGTGCCTGAAAAAGGAGTCTTTCAACCACCATTTTAGTTAAACGGACTTTGACAAACCCTGTCCGGGGCCACAGCATGACCCCCAAAACCCTGCATGCCCCCCCAATTTAAAAAAAAGTTCCGGGAAAAAGTTAAACTGGACATTGACTATCCCTGTCCTGGACCGCAGCATGCCCCTTTTACCTCTCTGAACCAAGTTTTAAAAAGTGCCCGGAAAAAGGATTTTTGAACCACCATTTTGTTAACGGACATTGCAAGTCCGTTCAACTATAAGGGGGTTCAAAACTCCTTTTTCCGGCACTTTTTAATCTGGGGGTCAAAAAGGTTTAATGGTTACTGCAGACATCAGGTAAGTAAATGTCCATTCAACAAAAATTTGACATCCCTTCCTGGACCGCACATACCCCAAACCTGCATGACCCCAGTTTAAAAAGGGCCCGGGGAAAAAAGTAGTCTTTGAAGCAGTTTTTTTGGAAATGGACATTGACTACCAATCCTGTAACGTAGCATGACCCAAAAACCCGCACAGGTCCCCTTAGCCATCGCGAAAATTTCGCAATAAAAATAAACTATTTTAAAAAACAACTCTTTTTCCAATACTGGTGCTAGAGCTATTGCCATTCACGGGTGACATTGTTCCACCGTGCATTAGAAGTAAAGAAAAACGAAACAGATGTCCCAGTAGGTCAACGAGGCCTGTCGAAAATCCTGCATTCTCTTCAAGGGGGGTTGAAGGAAATTACTGATCAAGGTGAGTGAGGCTGAAAACGTTATCAGCGGGTTCAGCTGGGGGGCCCGGACTTACAGTGGGTGGGGAGGCAGGGGCGGCGTCCGTCATTTTCAAACACGCAGGTTCACTAGCAGGGCCGGATTTTCAGGGGGTGCGGGAGATCCAGGGCTGGTGTTCGTCATTTTTAACAGCGATTCACATGGGGCCAAGTTACAGTGGGTGTGGGAGGGGCCCGGGCGGGCCCCACATCCATTAACAGGGAAAAAATTTCCCCTTTGACAAACGAAAACTGCGTGCTAAGCAGAGTGCGTAAGGGGAATGTGAGCTAAACCTCCGCCATCCCAAAAAAGTCAAGACCGGGGTACCCTTTTGAAAAATTTTGCCTCTAAAACAGGGCTTCCCCCCTTGTATAGTGCGGCCAATTGAGTTTTCATTGGAAATCTGGTGGTTGCGCCCCTTTTTTCCCCGGTCCCTTTTTTTCTTGCTTTCTTTTTTCCCTTTTACTCAAAGTGTTGGGGGGAAATTGTCTCTATTTTTGGGGTTTTCGAATGTGCTCCATCACCAGTCCTTGAAAACCTCCTGTTCAAAACTTCCTGTACCTCCCTTGTAAATTAGAGGAACATTTGGGATCAGCTATTTTGTTACAAAATTTTTTTTAGTTTAATTTAGAAAACCATTTTTAAAAAAGGGTGAATCCCACCACCTCTTTTTTTCTCTTTTTCTTTAAAAAGTTTAAAGGGTTGTTCATACAGGGATTGCTAGCTATGTTAAAGATCTTGCAAAAAAAAAATCATTTTTCAATAAGTGTCCCTTTAAAAATGCCTACCTATTCCCGTTTTTGACGCACCAAGCCCCCTAAATTTCAAAACATCACCCTTTGGCCAGTTGACAATTGTGAAAAGCAAATGTCCCCGTTAGAAACAAAATTTTTTTTTTAAAAAAAAGGGCCTGTATATAGCTCATTTCACGCGCATGACCAAAAAAATTTTTAAAAAAGACTTTTTCACCACTGTTAAAAATTGTGAGGGGGAAATGCCACTTAAAAGCCATATTTCGTTCCAAAGGACCTTGATTTATAGCTGTGTCTCACAGCACCAGACCCCCAAAAACCTTGACGTGCGAAAAAATTTTTAAAGGGAAGTGAGAAATGGAATAGGTTTTTTCGAAACCTTTGTACAATTGGTGTTTTTCAGTCTCCTCACCGCAAAAACCCGCAAAATTACCCTTTTGGAATGAGAATAAAAAATTTCAGTAAGAAATGAAAATTTTTAAAATTTTTTTTTTAAAAGGGCCATTTTTGTTTGAAGGTAATGTGAAGTAGACCCCAACTAATCGTGATCGGGAATTGGGGCACAACACACAGAGACCATGCTGATTCATCTTGTGAAAGACAAACATTAACCTTATCTGGGAATGCGGTGCATTTTTCTGTAATACTCCTCCACTGTATTTAAGGTCCCTCAGACTTACACTGGCCGCTGGGCAGGACAACACCTCTATGGCGGGGACGAGCTGGGCCAAACTCCTTTTTGGGTACCCCAAAGTCGATTGGGTCCGGAACACACCAAAAACTCGGTGTTGAGACCAATTTGTCGGGGCACCCTTCTTAAGCCAGTCCTGTGTTTGTTGTGTGCCCCGCATTAAATGCGTTGGGGAGGTGGTAAATAAGATTGCCAGAGTTCGCCCTTAGGGCTTCGCCCCAATACATGCTGCGGTATTTGGGACTCACTGCGTCTGTCGCTGACTTGTTCCACCCTGACATTTAAAAAATTAGGCAGACGCAAAGATGTCTCCATAGATCAAAAGCATGGCTCCAATTCCTGATTTTACTCTTATTTGGGGGGGTGAAAAGGAAAAATGTGATTAGGGGTTTGTAAAGGGGGGGGAGGGTGGCCACCCGTAACTGTTGTTCATTTTGATTTCTTAATGCGAGGAAATGTTGGGGGAAATGGAGCATCCAAACACTCTGTAGAGTGGGGCCTTTATTTCCAAAGCCTCTGGGTCGGGGCATAACAAATTGACTTTCCACATTTTCCTCCTCCCCCTCAAAATTCGTGCCAACCTCTTCCAAGGGAGGGACATCGGGAAAAGTCTGCCAGGTCCTCATCCCGCTCCTCCTTGCTTCCTCCCCTTGCACTAGCCCTGGACCCCGAACCACTGCCTAATTAAATCAAAAACTTCTGAAACTGTCGGGCCTCGGATTCGATGGGGAAAGGCTCTGGTCCGCATCTGTGCCATCTCCTCCTCTTCGCTGGTGGGACCTGCTGTTTAGATGTCCAACTATCGTTCCCGATTTAAGACACCACAATGCTCATGCGGCAACGGGATTTTTCCCCACTGCCCTTTTGTTGGCTTCCCCAAACTGGAAGGATGGTCAGAGCTCTTTCACCCGCCTCCCCTCCGGTGGTCAAACCCCCCGGCCCCAACCCCGTTGTCAGGCCAGTGTCACTTCGTCGATAATGGCATTGCCTGCTGCCCCAATCTCTGGAGCATGTGGGTGGGGAATCCAGCGTGTTGCCCCGTCAACATGAACGTTGACGGGGGGCCGAGCTGACGCTAAGCAGCCAGGGGGGCGAAGCAGGGGAACGGCGGAGTGTAGTCAGACCTCGAGCCTTTCCCCGCGGCGTCCGAAACCGGGTAGCGCTTTAGAAAATTTTTGGACGACGAGTTCAGACGTTGCCCGGCAAGGTTATGCTCGCTTACCGATTTTAAAGGGCGGCCACAGATTTTGACCATTACGCCCCACCTTGCTGGGAAAAAGGTTCTTGTGACCAGTCTCGGGCCCCAATGCGAAAAGCCATCCCCAACTCCTGCTGTGTTTTAGGATTATTATCGACAAAGTTGAAATCGGCAAGGTTTTTTTGTTGATCGAAAATTTTTAGATATGCGATTTTTGGTAAAATCTGTGCATCATCTATTAATCGCGCCAATTTTTGGGGGTTCCTTTATTTTTCGGCCAAAATCGCTTATAAATGAGAGGGTGGGGATGTGTGTGCGACGTCTACTGGGTGTGTATGGTTGCGATTGGCTGGAAAAAATATACCTTGTTTTTTTCAAAGAACAGCCCTTTTGTTCAGCCTCAGTGTCTCCGAGTCTCATAGCCTAGGAGGCGCTCTGCCTGTGTCCCAAAAAGCTAGCAAAAATTATTCTATTTCTTCACAAGAAAGCCTACGTTAGCTGTGATCCTTACAACTTAGTTGATTAGAGATTGGAAGATTTTTTGTAGTTTGTAGAGAATTTTAAAGGGCCTTTACCGCTGTAAAAGTAAGGGGGGGGCGGGAGGTGGGGGGGGGGGTTGCGGGCGAACACAGACAAATCATAAAGAATATGGATAAAGTTTTACCAAAATTAGTTAGACATTCACGCAATAGCTTTTTTTATTAACAGTTTTCTTTGAAATGTTTCCGGTATTGGGCAGCCCGAAATTTATTAGGATGCACATTTTTCTATAATGCAGGTCCTTTGTTAGGGGCAAAAACCCCCTTTAATTTCGTATACATTTAGATAGGGGTTTATTTTTTAATTTTTCCCATTCCCCCTTTTTTGAAAATTTTCCAACCCTTTCGTTAAATTTTGAAAACCCGCCAAATTTTTTAGTCAAAACAAAGGTTGATAGGTGCCAAAAAATTTTCCTTGGAAAAATCCGAATAAATTTCCCGGGTAGTGGGTTTTTTTTTTTTTGGGGCACTAAGCTTTGTTCATTGAGGGGACCTTGCACTTAAATGTGAATCCCGCAATTTTGCCCCGTCGCCCCAGGTGAATTGATAGGTGCCTAAAAAAAAACCTTTTTTTTATCCCAATACAATTTCAAAATTGTGTTTTTTTTACTTTGGCCCCATACAGCTTTGTTATTGGGCACCTTGGGACTTAAAAATTTTAATACAGCAAAATTTTTTAGGCCCCAAGGTGAATTGAAAAAGGTTCAAAAATACCTTGTATTTTCCCTACATTTCAGAAGGGTTTTTTAAATTTGGCGATACAGCTTTCTTTAAAGGGCACCTTGGACTTAAAAGTGAATACAGCAATTTTTTAGTACCCAGGTGAATTGAAAGGTGCCAAAATTTTCCTTGTATTATCGAATTTCTTTCAGATACGTGTTTTTTTTTTACTTTGGGGGCACTACAGGGTTTGTTTATTTAGGCCCTTGCACTTAAAAAGTGAATTTCAGCAATTTTTTTTAGTTCCCCCAGGGTTTAATTTTAAAGGTAACCCCAAAAAAAACCTTTTATTATGAATACAATTTTTAGTTTCGTGTTTTTTCACTTTGGGGACAGGCCAGCTTTGTTGTTGATCTAATTTTTCCCGGTTAAAAATTTTAATTCAGCAATTTTATAGTCGCCAAAAGCTGAATTGATAGGTTCCCAAAAAATTTCCCCTTTTATTATCCGAATACATTACAGATAAGTTTTTTTTTTCAATTTGGCGGCCCACAGCTTTGTTCATTGAGGCACCTTTTCCCCCTTTAAAAGTGAATACAGCAAATTTTTTAGTAAAACCCCGGTGAAATTGGGAAAAGGGGCCCAAAAAAAAAAACCCTTTTATTTTCCCGGGTACATTTAAAATTACTTGTTTTTTCCTTTGGCGAAAGGGCCCGCTTTGTTGATAGATCTACTTTGGCCCGTTAAATTTTGAAAAATAGCAATTTTTTTTTTTGGGTTTTAGGGATTTGGAATAGCTGGGGTTTGCCGTCTTTTAATAAGAGGGCTTCCAAAAAAAAATTCCATACCTTTTAGAAATTTTTATTTTTGAACATGGAGCGAAAATTTCGGTGGTAAAACAAGCAAAAAGGGGGGTAGGAAAATGGAGGTAAAAGGGGGACGAGAGAAGGTTCCTCCTTCCAAATGGTGGCGGGGCAACACGCATGCCAGCGGATCGTCGGTTGCAGGAACCCTCCCGGCCTGTTTATCGTGGGTCGGGGGGGTTTTGGGGAAACTCAGTAACGGGCCAAACGTTTGCCAAACTGTCCTTCGTGGTTTTAAAGCAACCTGTATCTAGAAATCTTTCCTCCTCGTCCTCGCAGTCACGGCCCCCAAATGTCGTCATCAGGCATCATCGCTACCCGTCCAACTTTGAGCAGCCCAAACTGTTCAACTCGTGTACCCACTCTGTGGATTAATCCATTTTCTGAAGACCTCTTTGATGACAAAATGCGGTTGGGTCAGATGCATGTCTCATCCAGATCAAGAGGACAAAGAATGATGATGTTCCTCTGCTCTGCAACGTCAGTTAATGTTGCCATCAGAGGAGGAGGAAGGGAAGACGGTCATTCGGCAAAAATCTTGGGTCAGGTCCGGAACGCCCTTGCAGTCCCTCTTGCTTGTAGCCCGCAGCTCCTGGATGCAGAATGTCAGGACGACGAAGTCACCTGTGTTGATGATGATGATGTTAACGGACATTGCGGATCCATCGTGGTCTTTTCAGCAATAATTTGCTTGCGAGAGCTTCATCAATGATGAGGAGAAGGACGATGCGGGTAGTGTCAGTACGGGTTTACTGCATCACAAAAGGGTGAGGGCGGTCGCAGAAGTCCGCTGATATGTTTACGCCAGCCATGGTCGCGCAAACCCGCTTCCTCGCTTTATCGCCATCAAAAAGGTCCAGGACCTATTAAGCATGGGCCTTCTTTGTGCAAGGCCTTGATTCACCAGCGATGTCATATGCCGCTTTGCCGTAAACGCATAAGTAGAGGCCAGAACACTTAGGTGGTAAACCACCACCAACATGTCTAGTCCACTTGAGCGGAATGCAGTTGAAATGGAGGCAAACTCATTGGCCAAAAAAGGCCAGACCGGTCGCCGGGCCTCCAACAACTGTCACACCCTCTGTCTTCCGCCTCCTCCTCCTCCACCACCACAAGTGTTCCTCAGCTGCCCATGTCTCTCAAGAGTCATGATCAGGGATCAGCCTCCGCGATTCAGCCTACAAGTCGCCCGAGTACCACCAGCAAAACCAGAGACCCATTCATTCCTAAATCCTCACGCCAGTTTGATGACCTGCATGCCGTACAGCGGGACAGTCTAGCAGCCAGCCTCTGTCTTCCAGTTTGGGAGCGGAAGAAAAACACTTTAACCCAAACCCATCCCAAGCCAAAAGCCTGAAATGTCGGCTTGCCAGCTTTTGGCCTTTGAAATGTTGCCTTTCAGTTGGTGGACCACAGATGGGTTCGCAACGTCATGGGCCCTTGCCTTGCCCCCAATACCAGATGCGAGCAGGCTTCTTGCCAGAAAGCCATCCCTGCCTGACCAGCGTTCATCTAAAAATTTCAAAGCGTGTTGATCTGCATCTGTGGCCGGAAAAGTCCATATGACCACTGACAATGGTACTAGTAGGCACGGCCAAAGGCCGCTAAATCTTTTGGACAGCTCACTGGTGAGCTGGGTGGATGTCTCTGGGGTGACGGTGGCTCTCAGGTCGGCCACGCTTCTTCAAAACCGCAGGGATGGTGCAGGGCTCTTTCCCCAAGGTCCTCTGGTGGCATCACGTGCCCAGAGAAACCAGGCCGTGTTGAAATTAATCTGCTTGGAGACCGTCCACACAACAGGTCAGGAGCTGTGGAGGGCTCTCGCAACGAGACCGAGCGCTGGCTGGGGGGCAAGAACCTTGTGCAGGCAAGGTGGTGTGCGATAACGGGCGAAATCTGCTGGCCGCCCTTAAATCGGTAGGCGGGAGCACACCCCTTGCCTGGCACATGTCATGAACCTTGTCTCCAGGAGCTACCCAGGTCTGGACTCCTGCTGAGGAAGGCTCGAAGTCTAAGTTCGCACTTCCGCCGTTCGCACCTGCTTCGTCCCGCCTGGCTGCGTTGCACCCGCAGCCGGCCTCCCCGTCAACGTCTCATTGTTGACTGGCAACACGCTGGAATTCCACCTCCACAAGCTCCAGCGATTGTGGCAGCAGCGCAATGCCATTTCGCAGTTTCGAATGACACATCCTGGCACGGACCTCGGGGGGTTGAGCCACCGAGAGTGGAGGCAGGGGAAAGAGCTCTGCACCATCCTTGCCATTTTGAAGAAGCCACCAAAATGGTCAGTGCGGACAATGCCCCTTTTCAGCATGAGCATTGTGGTGATCTTAGTTCTGGAAGATCTTGGGGCACTCTGAAACAAAAGGTCCCGCCAGCGATGGGGGAGGAAAACGGACACAGATGCGGACACGGAGCCTTTCTTCTCCGTCAAATCCACAAGGCCCACAGTTTCACAAATTTAATCGGTCTTCATTAGGCAGGGTTCGGGTCCAGGGCTAGTGCAAGGTGGCGCAATCAGCTCTCAGGGTGCTCATCTCAGGGCAAGTCAGGGCTGTGTTGAAGCTGTGCCGGAGGCAGCGGAGGAGGAGGAGGAGGAGAGTATTCCAGAACACACCGACGGTACCGACGTCCTCTTGGGAAAAGGATTGGCGCGAATTTGAGCGGGAGGAAGGAAGATAGGAAGATCAGTATGCTAGTGCCCCTCGACCCAGAGGCCTTGGGAAATCAAGCCTCCATCTCTCACATGAGTGCTTGATGCCCTCCATTTCCTCCAACATATCTTGCAATAAGGCTCAAAATGAACAGCATATAACTGGGTGACCACCCCTCCTGATCCGGTACAAAACAAAACTCCACTTTCCCTTCCACCAACCCAATAGAGAGTAAATGCAGGAAATGGAGGACCTTGCTGATTGATCACTGGAGACATCTGTTTGCGTCTGCTTCACGTTCCCCCAAATGTCACGGTGGAACTACATCAGCGACGTGACAGCAGTAGAGTGCCAAGTAGCCGAAGCGGCGCAGCAGGCAAGGGGCAGAAGCCTAATGGGTGACCACTGGCAATCTTTGTTTACCACATCACCAACGCATGCAATGCAGGGCACACATCCAACACACAGAGAACCAGCTTAGATCATGTGCACGACTACTTCGTCTCAACACCGATGATTTTGTATGTGTTCCGACCCAATAGACTTCTGAGTATCCAAAATTGGACGAATGGCCCGAGCTCAGCTTGTCACGCATAGAGGTGTTTGTCCTGCCCAGCAGCCGAGTCATATCTGAGCGGCCAGAAACCTTCAGCACTGCTGGAGGAGTCATTAACAACACAGACAAAACGCATACCGGGCTTTTTCCTTCCCAGATAATGTGGGATCGTTTGACTTTCATCAAGATGAATCAGGAGGCATGGATCTCTGATGTTGTGGCCCCAATTGCCGAGGTCACCGATTAGTTGCCGGTCTACTTCTCATTCCCTCTTCAAACAGAAATGGTCCTCTGAAAAATGTTTTTTAAAATGAACATTTCTTACTGCAATTTTTATTCTCTTTTCCAACAGTTCATTTTTTAGCCTGGTTATGCTGTGAGGAGACTGTTAAAAGACCAAAGACACAAGTTTTACATGACACACACCCGTATTCCATTTACTCACTTTATCTTAAGAAGTTTTTTGCATTGTCAATGGATTATGAGGGTCATTTGCCTGTAGATACAGCTATAATTATGGTCCTTTTGGGAACAGAAATGGGTTTTTAAAAGGGGCATTCCCATCAAAATTTTTTTTAATATGGCTGAGAAGTCATATTTTATAATTTTTGGGGTCATGTACGGGTGGGGCAAAAAAAAAATCATGGCCCTTTGGAACAAAAAAGGGGCTTTAAAGGGGTTTTTTCTCCCTCAAAATTTTTAATATGGCGAGAAGTCATTTTTATAATTTTGGGGGTCATGCGTTTTAAAATGCGCAAAAAACCGGGGTCCTTTTATAAAAAAAATGTTGTTTCACCAACATTTTCTTCAAAATTGTCCAAAGTGGTCAAGGTCAGTTTTGAATTTTTGGGGGCTTTTTTCTTTAAAAGCAGCACACAAGTCCTTTTAAAAAAAAAATGTTTTTTTCAACGACATTTGTTCTTGACAATTGTCAAGAGTGGCTCAAGGTATGGTGCTGTCAATACAGGAATAGGAGCACTGTTAATCACATATTGCAAAATGACTTTTTTGCAAGATCTTTAACATAGCTATAAACCCCTGTATTAGAAAACCCCCCTTTAATACAATTTAAAAAAGGAAAAACAAAGACATGGTGGATTCCATCCTTTTTTAAAAATGTTTTTTTCTAAATTTTAAACTACAAAAAAAACTTCATATAAAAAATTTAGCTGGAAAAAAAATTTCCCCTCTAAATTTACAAGGGAGGTACAGGGAAAAATTTACCAGAGTAGTTAAATTTTTAAGGACATGGAGTATGGGCACGGGCAGAGAACAAAGACGAACAATTTTTCCTCCAGCACGTTGATAAAATGAGAAAAAAAAAGCCAAAAAAAAGGACCTGGGGAACAAGCGTTAACCACCATTTTTTCCAAGTGAACTCAATGGCCGCATCATAACGGGGGGGCAAAACCAAACCCAGGGCAGGACAGAAATGTCCATAAACAAAATGGTGGGGTTTTAAAAACTCCCATTTTCCGGACCCTTTTTTAATCTGGGGCATGCAGGTTTTTGGGGGCCCTGCTGTGGGGCCCCAAAAGGTATAGGCAATGCCATAAAACTAAAATGGGTTGAAAACTCCTTTTTCCGGCACTTTTTAATCTGGGGTCACAGGTTTTTGTGCTCATTGTGGGCCCAGGGGCAGGTAATCAATGTCCTGAAAAAATGGGGGGTTGAAAACTCCTTTTTCCGGCACTTTTTAATCGGGGTCAGACAGGTTTAAATGGATTCTGGGGGTAAGACAGAATATTAATTCCTTTTCAACTAAAATGGGTTCAAAGCTCCTTTTCCCGCACCTTTTTTAATCTGGGGTCTGCAGGTTGGGCCATGCTGGGGCCCAGGACAGGAATTCTGTTCCATAAACTAAAATGGGGGTTTTAAAAGACCCTTTTCCCGGCAATTTTGAATCGGGGGGCATGCAGTTTGGGGGCTCATGCTGGGGCCCCGGACAGGAATATTTTAAGGTCCAGTAAACTAAAAGGGTGGTAGAAAGACTCCTTTTTCCGGCACTTTTTAAATCGGGGGGTCACGCGGGGTTTGGGGCTCAGCTGCTTTCCCGGGACAGGGATTTAAATTTTCCATCAAGTAAAATGAGTTCAAATCATACTGCCTTCGGCACTTTTTAATTTTGGGTCATGCGGGTTTTAAGGGGTCATGCTGTGGTCAAGAAGGGATAGGGGAATGGTGTTGATTTTTTTTCGTGCTTTTTAACTAATGTGACCCAAAGATTTTGCACTATCCTTTTTGACGTTGGGAGTTTAAATTTCCAGCTTCTCCCCCCTGTTTGGGGTGTAAAATGGGGGTTTTGTCTCCCATAGATTTTAAATGCCCTCGATCAAATCTACCATCGACTTCGAAAAAACTTGTCGATGAGGTCACATCGACCATCACCGATTCGATGTCAACACTACTGTAAGGCTTCAGCAGTGGTCCGTGCACGGGCACTGGGGAGGAGCGGGCATACTAAAAAATTTTTTGTGAGTACTTTACCTATATTTATATAGCCGTGCACCCCTTTGCATGTATTCCGATCCTACTAATGCTACAAGTCTAATAAGCACTAAGTGACATAAAAAACATTTTTTTGGGGTAGGGGTTTTTTCGCCCAGTACCGGAAACATGCTACATGACGAAGTTAAAAAGAGCAAAAAGTAGCTCAAGTTTTTGATCCGTCAGAAAAAATCAAAGACATGTGGAGTTTTCACAAAACAGACCGGAAAAACAATCATTGCGGAAAACCGCATCTGTGGGATTTAAAAACTTAAAAAAACTACCTGGAAAAGAACATATACCACAGGGCCGAGGCTTAAAAAAATTTTTCCAACACAATATATACGACCAGTTTGTTTCCGAATGGAACGATTTTTATCTTATGTTAAATTAAACTTAAAAACTCATAACAAAAAAGGAAAAATAAAATTTACAAGAAATTTCTAAAGAAATAAAAGAATTGGAAACAAATATTGGGATTACAAGATCTACCTGTTTTATTCCGAAAGTTAAAAATTAAAGGGGAAGTTCAAGCTTGAAAGTGCAAATTTTGGGAAAACAAAAAATCTAAGTTTTTTAACAGAGATACCCGGATTTCGCATTAAACCGGGGTATGATGGGACGAAGATCGCATTTTGTGGCCCACCTAGACTATCATGAACAAAGAATGAACACACAGAAAAAAAACAAAAAAGTAAGCTTTGGGGCTACAGACTCAGAATCTCAAGTCAAAGTTGATACTTCAAGAAAACTTCTCATGATACTCTTTCCCCAAAAAGGAAATGGAGCAAGTTCCCCAAAAAACTAAAAAAAAAGCACACAAGAATAAAAGAAAAAAAAAAGTTCAAAAAAAAGAGAGCAGAGGAGGGCGCAAACACCACAAAACGATGCAAACAAGGGAAACAGGGGAACAAATAAAAAGGGAAAACAAAGCATTGCACCACAATATATCATCAGAATATTAACCACAAAGAAGAATTCTATCCCTTGGCCCTTTAATTTTGCGTAAAGGACATTTTTAACATAGTTCTACTATCAAGACATTTAAAAATTTGTATGCAACAAGGGAAAGGGGCCCCAATTTGGGGCATTAAGTAAAAAAAACAGGCTGAGTATATTACCAACGAGTTTCCAGTCATATCAGTAATTTATGGTATCCCCAAGATCCACAAGAATCTTTTGGATCCCCCCATGAGACCCATATTGTCGGGCATTAACTCAATCACAGAAAGGTTATGCCAATGGGTAGATTCCCTATTGCAGCCCCTGGTTAGTCGGGTTCCAGGGTTCCTCCAAGATACACGTGATGTCCTTTTAGCTGTGCGCAGTATTGTCTGGACCAACAGATTTAGTTGGATTACATGTGACGTGGAGTCACTATATACTTGTATCCCCCATAAAGTAGCAATTACAGCACTTCAGTATCATCTAGCAAAATATAGTGGTTATACGTGGGACCTGCAAATGTATATTGTGGATGTGGTTGAATTTCTAATGGCTCATAATTATTTTATGTTCGATCTCAAATATTATTTGCAGCTTGCAGGGGTCTCAAGGGGGGCCAAATATTCCCCATTCATTAGCAAATCTAACGATGTCATGGTGGGAGGAACAGTATATGTACTCTACAGACAATCCTTTTCTGGGGCAATTGGAGTGGTACGGCAGATACATAGATGACCTCCTCATTATATGGGGAGGAGATGTATCTGCCGTGCCCTCCTTTATGTTTTACATCAACAACAACCCATTCAACCTCAAATTTACTTACCCACACAAGGTATCTACAGTAAACTTTTTGGACTTACATCTAGTGGGCATTCTAGCTCAAACCATTTCAACAAAAAACTTATCGAAAGAGCAGTGCAGGAAACACTATTCTGCACTTTAAAAGCTATCATACTAATTCCACGAAAAAATCTATCCCTACTGGGGAATTAATACGAGCTAAACGTAACTGCAGCTCACAAGAAGATTATGAGTTTGAGTCCAATCAAATTTGTACTGGGTTGGGTAGTAGAGGTTATCCAAAACAATTATTACAGAACGCGATAAGAAAAATTCATGATAAGGACAGACGGGATCTGTTTATACAAAAAAAGAAATGTCAACCAAAAATTAATGTACCCACGTTAATATTGGATTATACCAAACAATTTAACAGTATTAAAAATATTGTTTACAAATACCTTCCTATTCTCTATGAAGACAGTGGGTGTTAGATAGTATACTATCAAAAGGTTGCAAGATTGTACCCCGTAGAGCCAAAACCCTTGGCAGCATACTTACTTCGAATACATATGTTTCCCAAAACAAAAGTACAACTTGGCTCAAATGTAAGGGATTCTTCAAGTGTGGATTGAGGCAGTGCCGCACTTGTTCTTTTGCAAGCTATGGTAAGGAGTTTGAAAATAAGTCAGTTTCCAAAAAGTATCAGATTAAACATTTCATTAATTGTAACACTCAAAATGTTGTAGATTTAGCCTGGTGTACTGAATGTAATCTCCAGTACATCGGTAGCACCACCAGAAATCTTAAGATTAGATTTTTAGAACATATAAATGAAGTCACAAATTTATCAGAGAGAAATAAATCTGGTCTTTCAAGACATTTTATACAAAAACATAATTCAGAGTGTAGCACGCTAAAAATAAGAGCAATAGAAAAAGTATGCAGACCAATAAGAGGAGGTGATGTTGTGCAACAATTGCGCAATAGAGAAGCGCATTGGATCATTGTTCTAAACACAACTATACCACAAGGTCTCAATATTAAAAGACAATCACTATGCTACTACTAAATGATATAGCTGCAAATAACACTCTTAACCTGCTTTTTTTTTTCTGTCTTCTTGCTTATTTGCTTACCTTTGTCTTTGTGTAGTTACAGTCCGATCACCTAGTTGTTGATGCGCACGCGCGGCGGTGTTTCCCTTACCAGGCAGCGCTTCAATGTAGCTATTGCGCATGTCCGGAAGTGCGTATCTTTAGTTCCGGAATGCGATTCCCGTGATTCCGGACGCCATCTAACCCGCTGTAGCGTGCGTGTCCACCTACGTGATGCCAGGTAATTTACACCTTTAAGCAATATGTAACAAGCTTTGTTCTTATATAATAGGATGTTTTTAGATGTTTTCATTAATGCTACGACTAAGGACGCATCTTGAGCCCGAAACGCGTCAGCATGTACTAGCTAAACACGTCGGGGACCCCACCGCTACCCATGCTTGTCACTTGCGTAAGTGCATACTCTGTTGTTTTTATGCTGAAAATTTTTTTCAATAAACCTTAGAAGTTTTATTTCACATTGGATCGTGCTGGACCATCTTCTGTCTTTCTTTTGCTACTATAATACTGCTGTAAGGCTTCAGCAGTGGTCCGTGCACAGGGCACTGGGGATGGAGCTGGCTATACGTAACATTTATCTGTATTAAACCTCATCTGCCATTTCCCTGCCCAGGCCTCCAACTTATCCAGATCCCTTTGTAATAACACATTATCTTCTATTGTGTTGATTACTTTACAGAGCTTAGTATCGTCTGCAAAGATCGATATTCTACTGTGTAATCCCTGTGTAAGATCATTAATGAAAATGTTAAAGAGGATAGGGCCCAATACTGACCCTTGTGGTACCCCACTAGTAACAGGGATCCAGTCCGAGTATGTACCGTTAATTACTACCCTTTGTTTTCTATCAGTGAGCCAGTTGCCTACCCATTTGCACACATTTTCCCTCAATCCAAGCATTCCCATTTTATTTACCAAACCTTTTATGTGGCACCGACAAATCTTAGAAAAATCTAGATATATACATCCATGCCCCCCCCGATCCAGTCTACACTGACTTCCTCAAAACGATGAGTTTATCGACGGGACCACCCTTTTCAAAACCCATGCGGAAAATGGTGTTATACTTTTATTGCAGAGATACTCCAGATAGCACTCTGAAAAACCCTTCATACTTTACCTACCAGGGGTTAAAAGCTTACCCCTAAATTTTCCTGACTTTTTTTGACCCCCTTTTTGAATATTGCACCACATTTGCTAAGCGCCAATCTTTGGGGGACATCCCCCCTTTATTAGACATCCAAAATTTAAAAAGGGGGGCCTACTTACCCATTTAAACCCCCCCTTAGTACACGGGGGTTTTTCACGGGCCCTGGGGATTTTGTTTTTTTTAATCTTCCTAGGGGGACTGCATTTCTCCGGGGTTTAACAAGAAATTTTTAATTTGGGAGTTTCCCCCATCCCTCTGTTAAAACATAAAACTCATCCTCCTTGGTAAATACAGGGGAAAAAAAAAGTTTTTTAATGGGTTTTTTGCTTTTTTTTCTCATCGCATCTACGTCTCTCCCTCAGTATTTTTCAAGGGCCCAACATTTTCTTTTTAATCTTTTTTATTATATTTTAAAAAAATATTATGGGGTTTTAGTTTTCTTTCTATACAATTTTTTTCCGTCTCCAGTTTTGCTTCCTTTCTTTATTTACCCCTTTTTTTTTTTTCCCTAAAGCTTCTTATGCCCTTCACTGCCCCCCCCCGGGTTTTAGTAGTGAAACGCTTTCCTTTTGTTTTTTTTTTTCCTCCTTTCACCGGGTTGACCACATTGGTTTTTTCCGTTTCTAATTTTTTTTTATAACCAAAGGGTATGTACTTCTCACAGGGTATCCTAGAATTTTTTAAAAAAATACCCATTTTTTAATTTTCTGCCTATTAAACACTGCCCCCAGTCAAACGGTTAGGCCCCCCTAAGAAAAATAAAATTAGCCTTCCAAAATTTCTTTTTTTTTTTTGTGGCCCTTGAAAAAAAACTCTATTAAAGGGAAAAAGGGAAATTTTTTAAATTTTATGGTCACAAAATCCCTAGGGCCCCTCAACCTAAACCTTTGTTACTCGTCGGTCAATTATAATTTAAGTCTAAAAAGGCCCTTTTTCCCTATTGGTTCTTGCACCATTTGGCAAAGGAAATTTATTTTATTTTTGTCAAAAACCTTTTTCCTTTGTGAAGCACGGGTTTCAGACCCCAATTGAGTCGGATTTTTTAAAGTCCCCATAATAATAACCTCATTCGATTAGCCCCTCATCTATTTGCCTGAGGAAAACCCTTTTTCCATGGTTCTGTTATTTTGGGGGCCATAACAGACTCCTAAAATTTACTGTTTAACCCCCATGTAAATTTAAACCCATAATGTTTCCACTGTTCATTACCTGTACCTATATCTTCCCGCGGGTTTTGGTTTCAGACGGGATTTTACATAGAGAAACCCCCCCCCCCTTCCGGTCTTTATGATCCTTCTAAAAACTGAAACCCTAAAATTTAAACCCACCCCCCGTCGTAGCTCTCGTCCAGCCATGTCCCCTTTACCCCCACATTTCATATTTTTTCTTCACAAAAAATAATTCGATTTAAATTTATTTTTGTTGGCAACTTCTGGATTGGTCAGCAGCAATTTAGGATTTTCCATTTTTTTTTCCCCTTTCTCCCTGATCTTTTTTACTTTTGTACCCCCCCTCCCCCACCCACCCCCTGTTTATTCCAAATTTCCCCAGCTCTCTATCTTCACTATTTTTTGCATTCCCTATATGTGTAGTTACCCTCCCCCCCCAGTCCCTAGTTTTTAAATTTCCTCCAACTTCCGGCCATTTTGTCCCCCAATCACGCACCCTCCCCATTTAGGGCAGCCCTCCCTACAAGAGTCTGTAGCCAAGACAAAGTCACCCAGTTCTCCAAAAAACCCAAATCCCCCCTTCCCCACCAATTTTTACCACTTATTCACCCCTTTTAACTCCCGCTGCCCTCTGGTGTGGCCCGTGGGGAAAAGGGGAAATTTTTGAAAATATTACCTTGAGGTCGTTCCCTGATTTTTTGGGCCAAGTCCCTAAAACATTTTTTAAAGGGCCCCACCTCCTCTAACTTTGTCTTTTGCCAAGTCACCAGACACGGATTTCTCACCAGCCCCACCCAGCAAAACTTCAACCCGATCCACATATTCGAACCCGGGGCCCCAGTAAACAACATATGTTCACGATCCCGGGCTTTGTGGGAGATTGCCCTGCTGGCCCCAAAAAAAGAGTCCCCAACACTAGCCCTTATAGCCTGACCTGCACTCCTTTTTCCCACTTTCTTTGAGGACAGGGGGAGTTCTTGCTGCAGCAATGCTATTTCTAGCTGATACCCCCTCAATCCCCAATCTTGCAAATTTGTTGGGGGAACAGATCAACCCACCTCCCCACACTCTTTCCCCACCTTCTTTCTGACGTTTCCCAGCTACTGCCCTTTCCCGCACCCCAGCTAACCACCCTCCCCAGCATCTACACCTGCGAGGAGTGCCAGTGACACCGCTCGCTTCCAAGTTGGCAAAGGATCCATTTGCCACTTGTCATTAGATCCAGGATCCGGGCTTTTAAATTGCATGTCACATATTTTGCCAGCCCTAAGCCCCCCAACTGTTGCTCAAGGATGCATACATTTCCGTTTTGGGCCCGGGCAACATTTTTCAAACATGGAACTCTGGGATGTTACCAAAATGACTAAATTTTAATAAGAAAACAATACTGTCCTGTCAAACTACCAAAACAAATTCTCAATCCAAATCTCCACACCTAAAAGAAACACACTTTTAAAGGAAAAAACTCGCAGACCTTTACCCTCGCTTTAAAATACCCTTTTAAAAAACCCTTTCCCAACGCTGTTTTTCTGGCTGCAACCTCCTTTTCAGGGGCAAAAGGGGGTTGCCCCACACCGCAACACAAAACAAAATCACCACACCCTGCAACCCCTTACCCTTTTGCTCACTGCTTCTAGTACACCCCCTCCCTTAGCCCTATTCTGACTTCAATCTAACGGAGAGGAAGACGGGGGGGGGACAAGTTTCCATTAGACAAGATGCCCGACCCCATTCAACCAAAATAAAGACTCCAGTATTTTCCCCATGCTCACAGCACCAGACTGGGGTCTTAGGAGAGGCACATTACTCAGAACACCCGTGACTTCCGGGGGTACTGCCCAAGGTCCTACATCAAACCCACGACAACACATCCCTTGACAAACTACCCCAAAACCCCAAGGGAAACGGACCCTAAAAGTGAATCCAAATCACCTGATTTTTGTAGTTTTTTAACCTAAATTTTGGGACACAAACACCACCTTCCCTTCATTGTGGGGACTTGTTTTTCAAATTACTAGGGCATTTTGCAACCTGCAAAGGGGCCATCTCAGCATCGTGTTCAAGGGGCACAAATTGTTGAACCGGTGGTAGAGAACGCAACCCTGGATGCCCATTCACGTTCTGGTGGGGGCCTTTTTTCCTGTGTCCACGGGAAACTGGATTATATTTTCCGGGGTTTTGGAAACCCGTATAAAATAACGTACCCATGACAATTTTTCATGCAAAAAAAAACTAACATAAATACTAAGGGGCCCCAAGCAAAAAATTTTCCCAATCGCTGCCCTACCTTCTTTTTTCGGGGCATTTTTGCTTTCCCCCACCAAGGGGGTTTACGGGCCATACCACCGCATTACTTGAAAAAAACCAATTCCCCTACATGAAATTGGAAGTGGTACAACCGCTTGGCCAAATGTCTGGAAAGGGGCTCCCCCTTACTAAAACCACTCCCCCCCCCAGGAACTCACCTTGCTCAGGAGTATAACCCAGTTCCTTTGAAAAACACACCCACATTCCCCCCCCCCAAACCAACTCATTCAGGGTTTTCCCCCCCCTTCGCAGCACCCCCACCCCCACAATCACCTCCTCACCATGGATTTTTTTTTCTCTGCCGGTTCTACCTTCTCATCCATCACCCACCACAATATCCCAGGATCAACCAAGCTACGTGCCTTTTACACCGAACAAGCAAAATCTACTGCCCCAAATGCCAGACCCTGAAAAAAACCCCTATGGCTTTCCCCGTGGCATCACAGTCAAAGACAATTTGCCCCTTGGAAAGACTTTACCATGTTGCCACACAAAGGCTGGGGATTCTTTTGGCCTATATCAAATTAGCCTACAAAAAAACATTTTAAAGGGGGGCATCAGTACTTAGTCATTGGGGTAGTTCGCCGTCGTTTTCATTCTTGGAAAAGAACGCGGGGACGATCCTCATCAATATCTTCATATATTATTATATCAATCCTACTGAATCCGGGGAAAATTTTTTACCCCCGAATGTCTCCCTTTTTTCCAGGACCAGGGTTTGACATAACACAAAGCTCACAAAAACCCTTTCAATGGGGTTTTTTAAGGTTTACTTAAACCCATTTGGGGCTTTGAAACATTCCACAAATTTTGCAGACTACCGGGAAACAACTTCTTTCCCTTGCTAAGGCACAGTGGTTTTGATGCTAACTGATTTTTCCCAAAATAAAGGGTTTTGCCAGATGAAGTTTACTGGGATCCCCCCAAAATGGGATTTAATCACTTTTCTAAAAATAGTGATTACAAAAATTGCGCCCCAGAGAGCACAGGGTGCCTTACCGCCCTTTGTTACTAAAAGCTTTTATTTTAACGACCAAAGAGCGCTGGCCGAGCTTTCGCAATCCACTTTGTATCTGATGAAATGGGCTGAAAAAGCTTTAAGGGCCCGGTAGAAAAATTTTTGTCTTTTTGTAAAGCCACAGTTGTAGTGTATTTTCTAGTAAATCCCTGCTTTACTGATGACAGAGAACATAAAAGCTTTTCAAACTGCTGTGGAAAAAAAGGTGTTTTTTTTTATACAGAATCCACTAGTTTTAGTTTTTATTTTGGAACTTTCACACATCCCTTATCCGGCGGTGCTCTGGCTGTTCTCAGGCTCTCCAATCCGGGGGCTTTTTTACATTTGTTCTTAGCAATAAGGCAGTCCTGGTAAAACCCCTTTAAAGAAGGGTTTTTTTAAGTGACCTATTTCAAGACCCCAGGGGCCCATAGCCACCCACCCAAAACCCATAATCAACCAATGCAAGTTTTTCCCCGGGGATCGACTTTCAGACTCCATCGAGAAACGGGTTTTCAACCTTTCCCCAACGCAACCCCGGCGGGCAAGACCGAACTCAGAAAACTTTTTTTTTACTGTAACCGATCCAAAAATATGAGGGATGCCGGCTAAAGCCGTGACAACAAAAAAATTTTTGCTATCAATGGACAGAAACCGCTTTTCCCCCAAGCTATAATCAATTTCAACCCCATACAAGTTTTTGAACTTCCAACCCCCAAGATTCAACAAAAACACAACACAGATCAGCCCACAATAATAATCCATTTAGGACCCCAATTTCCCAAATTTAAAGAAAACCCTGTAATAGGTTTTGCCCCCCCTAGCTAGGAAAGCCAATTTTGTGTCAGACCTGCTTTTCCCCTTGCCCCCTTATTCGTAAGGGGGGTGTAGTTTTCGTGTATTAATGCTCAAATCTGCGTTTTCACCAGAAGAGTCATTAAAGAGTCATTTTTTTCAACCCCGCCAATCGGTGCTACCCCCCCGCCCACCTAAACTGACAAACCATCACTTTGAATAGGTAAAACGGGGGGGAAAAACTGTCAGGGGGCGGAGCAAACCTTGGGGGGTGGAGCTAAATCTGCCGAAAAATTTGAGGGGGAAAAAGCTCAAAACTGCTGCATCTTTCAGAAAAGGGACACCGTGGAACCAGGGACCTGGCTTGTGCTGCCCTCAGCAAGGGGGGCACAACCTATGACAGGTTCTGTTTAAACCATAGTCAGTACCAACAAGCATATCCTCAAGATGCGTCTTATCAGCCTTTCAAACCTCAAGACACCTAAGACACCTCCTATCGTCCTCATACATAGGATTCCGGCAAGCCTGTGTCTACCATTTTTCTCAATGCTTCAGAGAACACCACTGTTAGTCATTCTGGACCCGTGTTGACCGTCAATCTTCAAATTAATGGCCTTTCAACTTCCTTTCTTGTAGAAAACAGGTTGCAGCCAGATGGTTCTGAAAACTTCTGCATTTCACCGGACGTCATACTTTCTCCTGATTACATTTCATGCGTTGGAGTGGATGGACGACCAACCCAGACTCGCTTGACCTACCCTGTACCGGTTGGACAACATGGACTGCTGTCCAGACTACTTGTCTCTCCTACTTGCCCAACTAATCTCCTCAGGGCCGACTTTCTGCAAAAAATGAATGCTACTATCAGATATGATTATTCTGGAATGTATTTGGAGTTTGACGCTCCTATATCACATGAAGTCACCTGCACTCTTCAAGAAATTCCTACTCTCGTCATGCTTTCTCAACATCAATCCATTTCACTTGAACTTTTGACACAAGTACCTTCTGAAGTTTGGTCTAAAGGTCCTGATGATGTCAGCATCCTTCCAGTCTCACCTGTACATGTCTTCTTGAAAGAGGGTGCTACCCTTGCTTGCCTCAATATCCCTTTAAGCATGATCAAGAACAATCTCTGGAGTCACAAATCAGAACATTCCTGGATAATGGGGTACTCATCCACTGCATTTCTCCTGCAAATACACCTCGGTTCTCTGTTCACAAGAAAGTTATCCCTGGTGAACCTCCAAGATACCTTTTGGTTCAGGACTCGGGAGCAGTCATTGCTGTCGCGGATTATGAGAACCCTGTGGTCCCCAAAGTTCATGTTCTTCTCAGCCAAGTACCTTCTTCACCTGCCTACTTCACAGTCTATGGTTTCTGCAATGTCTTCTTCAGTGTCCCACTCCACAAGGACTGTCAATACCCTTTTGCTTTCACTTATCGTGGTACTCAGCCCACCTGATTGAGGATGCTTCGAAGGGGCACAGAACTCACCCAACCTGTTGACTCAAGCCCTGCAGGACATGTATGATATTCTCTTGTGTGCACCTGATTTTCCACCGTCCATCAAGCTCTTTGAGTCTTTTTCAACATTTGGCATATATCAACTGCAAAGTATCACAGTCCAAGCTCCAATGGTGTTCTAAGAAAGTTGTATTCCTCGGACATTGCATATCACAGGCTACCAAACACCTTACTGTGTCGGGAAAAAGCTGTGATGCTCTTTCTTCACAGACCAATTTAAAAAAAACTTCAAGGATTTCTAGGCCTCATCACTTACTGTCGTCAATGGATCCCCAATTTGCCTTCAGTATTATGCAAGTTTTATATAAATTCTTTAAAAGGGACATTTATTTACACCAATGAATCTCACTTAAGGCACGAGAGTGTTTTCAACCCTGGAAAAAAAAAAACTTATCCTACAAGCTCCGGCTCTGGGAATCCCGGACTACTCAAAAGCCTTTCAACTTCTTCCAATTTTGAAGACTATGGCAATGCTTCCGAGTTTTGACACTAAGACATGGAGAGCGATGAGACCTCTTGGATTCTATTCTTGCAAGTTAGATCCTGTTGCAGGACTGTCCCTACTTGCCTCAGAGCTATCATTGCTGCACAAGTTTTTCTTGAAAAAACTCAAGACACCCATTTTAGGCCATCCAGTCAATGTTTTGGCTCCTCATGATCTGAAAGGGGATCCTGAAACAGTCGCAGCAACTCATCTCAGTAAACAGCGCCATCTCCATATACAATGCCTTTACTGATGCCTGAAATGTCACTTTGAAGAGATTTTACTACTCTCAACCCAGCCACTCTGCTTCCTCTCTCAAGGGGGAAGATACAGATGAAGACCGACTGCCGCGGATGAACCCTTCATGACTGCCCTTGAACAAATGGAGGCTGAAACCTCCCATCTTCCTACTGTCTCTACATCCAAGTTGGAAAACCCCCAGACAAATGTCTTCTTCACAGATGATTCCAGATATCAGATGATCAAGGACGATTCCATACAGGATTTGCTGTGGTTACCTTGCAAGAAACCGTGAAGGCTGCATCTTTCCCTTTCGAGAATGTCAGCCCAAGAAGGTGAAGTCTGGGTTTGTAATGGAAGCTTGTAAAGCTCGCCGAAGGGAAGGCCCTTGAACATAATAACCGACTCAGTCAAACTTGTACGAGTTGCCATGACTTTGGCCTGAAGTGGGCCTGCAAGGTTTCCAGACAGCTAGTGGAATGCCCATCAAGAATCAAAACCATTCAGACTCTGATGCATGCTCTCCAATTGCCAGCTCAAGTGGCCGGTTTGAAGACTAAAAGCCCATGGAAGAATAGAGACCGTGGAAGTAGAAGGCACCTACAGAGCAGACTTGGCTGCAAAAGGCCGTAGCTATCTTCCCAGAGATTCGAGAGGAAGCAGGAGTGGCTGTATATGTGCTGACCAGAATGTGAGAAGAAAGAAGGAGAAGGTGAAAAGAAAGAAGGAGAAGGTGAAAGAAGAAGGGGGAAGGTGAGAAGAAAGAAGGAGAAGTGAGAAGAAAGAAGGAGAAGGTGAGAAGAAAGAAGGAAAAATGTGAGAAGAAAGAAGGAAAGAAGAAGGTGAAAGAAAGAAGAAGGAAAGAATAGAGAGGGACAAGAAGAGAAGAACCAAGGACAAGATGCATTGAATCCAGGTGTTAACCTGTTGAGACAATTTCAAACTCCAATAAGCCCTAAGGAAAGGTTGGGAGGAATTGGGAGCAGAGATATACCAAGATGGATTCTAGAGGAAAGACAATAGACTTTGTTTACCTAGGGAATTATATCCAGCTGTAGTACAATGGGCTCCTGATACTACCCACAGAGGAACTAGCCAGATGATTTCTTCAATCAACAAGATATACCTAGCACCCGGAATCTCCATTTTCCATGGCAAGTAACTATGCTAGAAGTTGTGAAATATGCAATACTTATAACCCAGGAGGGCTGATGCCAACACCAAGGAAGCATTTGGCTAAAACACTATATCCTTTCCAGCTGATCCAGATTTAACACAATGAGTTAAACAAGAGTGGAAAGTACAAGTATGTTCTAGTAGTGGTGGACATGTTCTCAGGATGGCCTGAAGCCTACCCAGTTACCAATATGGCTGCCAGAAACCCCCGGAAGAAAAAATATTGACTGAATTGGTAAAGCAGATTTGGGATCCCTGAGGTTATTGAATCTGCCCAAGGATCTGCCTTCACTGCAGAAGTAAGCAGAGACAGTTGGAAACTCGGAGGAGCTGACCTCAGCCTGCACACTCCCTACCATTCCAAATCCAGTGGAAAAGTGGAAAGAATGAACACACTTGAAGAACAAGATCTGAAAGCTAGCAAATAAACATCTCTTCCCTGGCCCGAGATCCTAAATCTATTCTGTCAGAAAACCCCTAGACAGCCCACTGGTCTCACTCCTCAGGAGATAGTATTCTCAGGCCCGCCCAGATTAGGGAGGTTTCAGACACAGCAGTTGAGTGCAGGGAATGATAGCCTTGTAAAATATGTTTAGATCCAGACTCTGATCAAAGCTACAACCTGGTGACTTTGTGTGGGTGCAGAAACACGTCAGAGATTCTCTGGAGCCCAGATTTGAAGGACCCTACCAAATACCCTGATGTCCCCAACCTCAAAGAAACTTGAAGGAAGACCCACTGGGTGATGCTCACACTGGCAAGAAAGTGACTGTGACCAATAAGTCATTATGAACTTTTCCCTTATCCTTTCATATGTTTGTCTAGTCTGGATGTGTGTGAAAATGCAAGAGGGACAACCAAGGGGGGTGTCTGATGAATTCAAAGCTAGGGAAAAAGGTCAAACAGGGTTTGAATCACTTTCGTCCAAATAACAATCAACAAAATATGGACTGGGGGAAATTGCATCTATTATAGTCAACAGAGGTTTGATAATTACACCCGAGATGCCTTACAAGATATAGCTAAACAATTAAGCGCCACCTCCATCATGACTTTCCAGAATCATTGAGGGTTATGAGATTGTAAACAATCCATAGATTGCCTCTGCCGGGGACTACTCTGAGGTGGCACCAGGTGGTCGTTGGTCAACAGTCATCCTTACCATCAAAGGCTCTGTGAAGAGGCCGGCAGTTGCTTGGTTACGCCCTTGGAGCAAGCCTGACAGTGGTTCAGTGGGTTCAACACCCTGTTCACCCTGCTCTCTAAGGAGAGTGACCTTTACCCATACTTGTTCAGTTTAGGGAAAAGCATCAATCATCATTCACGCTCTAGGGGGGAGCGTTGGAACAGATTTCGATGTTTTTAGGGGGGACTGTCAAGTTGGTAATTTAAGGAAAAAACATCAAAAGTCTGTTTCATCATTACATTCTTATTAAGCTCATCAGATAGTTTGTTTAAACTGCTTTTACTGCTATACATCCTTATCAAAGTATAGATATCTTCAAAACAGCTTTCCTTGAGACGGATGCATTGTCTGCTAACAACAAGAGATTCAAGGCCTCTCTCCTCCCCCCAGACGATACAGAGGGGAGCTCAGGAATGTGTGTCATCACTTCATCCTAATGCGTAATACTAAAATTTTGAATCTGTCTCTTAGCACCGCCAATTAACCAATCATGTAGTGATAGAATAGTCATGTGATTAAAAAGTTCTATTTGAATGTAATTTACTGTGATTAAAGATCAGATTCATGTCCCAGACAGAGCGTGTGGGTCATATTTCTCAAGCTCAAGCTGTCGATCGCTATAATCAATCAATTTGGAACAGAGACATCTAAATGGATAAGGGAGTGGATAAAAGAAAATTTCCCACACCTTTTTTTTTTAAACCCAAAAAATTAAGTTTTTTTAAGGGAAATATGCGGGAAAAATATATAATGGGTACAAAAAAATTTACATATATAAAAGGACGGGTTTCAAATATAAAATTTCGTTATTCAATTATATCACCCCAATCGAGAATAAATTGGGGAAATTTGGGGAAAACAAAGAAAAAACTTTGCAAACAGTATCCCCAATTACCTTTCCCCAATCAAAAATTTCATATCGGGAATGGAGAGAATTTGGGATGAAAAAACAAACAGCCCCCCTCAAACATTTAAAATCCCCAATCCAAAAACTTAGAAATTTTTGTGTGGGTATCCATTTTTTTTTCCCTTTTTTGGTCATCATATATTCTAACAGGAGGTCTAAAAAGATTATATAATTACAATTAGCTTTCCCGAAATCAGAGGGTGATGGTGTGGAACCCAGGGCCCCATCCAGTTTTTCCCCATGACCTAAAAGTGACTTTAAGGAAGGGCCCAAAAGGCCGTATGAGGGGGAGTCAATTAGCCCTGCCGGGCCCTTTAAACAAAAATTTGTCCGGGCTCACGATGTAGGTAAATATATTTTTAAAAGGGAGGGTGGGTTCACAGTTTTTTAAAACCCCAATCTTGCATTTGGGGAGTATAGGGGGAAAACCCAGTGTCTTTTAAAACTTTTCCCTTTGGCAAAAAAAAAGGAGTTCATTTAAGACATGTGGGGCAGGGGGGAAGGGGTTAGTCCCCCGGATCCGGGAATTTAGGCAAACCCTTGGGGCCCCGGGTCCCCGGGAAGCCCTTTTCTATTCATTCAAAAATTTTAAAGGATTTGCTCCCAAAGCCTTAAACCTTGGGGAAAGTTCCACAATAAGTGGAAAAAGGTCCCCGGGAAAACCAAAAGACATTTGGGAAAAAAAAAGGGTCAGGAATCTCGGGGTCAAAATTTTAAAATGTAAACGAGTAGGGGTTTATAGTATGCTGGGTGTAAAAAATATAAAATTTTTGGGTTCCCCTTTTTCCCCCTTTTTGGGGGAAAACAAAAATTGGGGGTTTCCCCAAAGGTAAGCCCATTGATCCTTTTATGGACCCAAAACCCCTCTTCCCAAGTCTCCTCTTCCCCGGGAAAGGGGGTCCCCCAAAACCTTCCTCTAAAATAACAACGCATAGAAGCATGTTATGAGGGTCTCCTGGGGGGGCTATTAGGGAGAGGGTACAGGAAAAAAACCTGGAAAACAATTTGGGTTTGCCAGAAAATTTCGTATGTAGGGCAGGGCTTCTGGAATAAAGGAAAAATTGGGTGTTGGAATATCATATTTTCTGCCAAAACCCGGAAAAAGGAAAAAAAATTTAAATATTTGGGAATTTCATATTTGTTGGAATATATAAATTAAACCCCCCCTTTCCCCTTTCCAAAAGGTGTCCCCCAGTGTAAAAATTTCCCGCATATTAAATTTTTGTTCCACAAGGGATATATTTGTCTACCCCGATTGATAATTAAATTCCCCTTTTAAATGTTTCCATATTAAAAACAAATTTTTTTAAGAATTGGGGGCCCGGTAAACAGTTTGGGAAAGGGCTAAAAGGTGCTTTAGAAGAGAAAATTTAAAGGGGTGTGCGTACCCGGGTTCCAAGGTTTTTTTCATTCCCCCTTTAAACCCAGGTTTATCCCCTTTCTCGCCATCCCAAACCCAAATGGGGGAGCTGAAACCCCCCCAAATAAATGTTTCCAAAATCAGGGAACGATACCCCCCTTGCTCCCCTGGGGGGCGTAGGGGCATGTAGGGATAGACGGGGGTTCTAACCCCCCTCCCCAAAAAAAGGAGAGCAGGAAAAAATTTAATGCCCTAAATACCAAAGGGGAAATTTAAAATATATTGGAATTGGATTAAGGATATAAAAGGATTTTAAGGAAAAAGGATCAAACTTCACCAAAAATAAATTTGCCAAAAAGAAAGAGGAAACCCTTTTTCCACCCCCCGGTCCTGTTTCGGAGGTTTGACTTTAAAAGGGGGAATAAATTAGGTCCCTGGAATTTCCCCTAGGGGGTTAGATATAGTGAACCCCCCCCAGGTAGGGGGCATCCCGAGATGACCCCCGCGCTGCAGAGCCGAGGCCTGCTGCGGGGGCAAAAGAGTCAAAAAAGGAACAAGTGGGACTTTTTTAATATTGACCTGTAGCCCCCCCGTATTGGCCAAAAGTATTGACAACCTCTAAGGCCCCGGAAATGAGCCCCCCTTTCCCCATACGCAAAATACAGGGGAGATTAAACTGCAAAAAGCTTTTTCTCGTGCAGGGAAACCCCTCTCAAAACCCCAATTTTTTTTTGTTCCCGCCCTATACGAGTTTCCCCAAAGGGGTCAATGGCCCCTGGCAAACAGAAGTGGCGACAGAGGGCAACCCCCCGTCTGGGAAAACCCCACTTAAGGAAAATGATCCCATATAAGGCCATTCACTCTAAAAAATTGGCGACTGGCGGATAATATAAAAGTTTGACCCAAAAGATTTAAAAGGGTGGGACCAAAAATTTCCCAAAACCCCTTTAAAGGGCCAAAACCCCAGTAATTCCATTCCACCGGGAAAACCCAAAAACTTTGTTTTGTGTCAAGGAAAACTAAAATCCCGGGCCCCACGTTCAATGAGGGCCTGCAAATTATAAGAGTCGGGGTAGGTTTAGGCCGTGTGCTTACCCGGAAAAAAACCCGTTGATCTCCCTGTACTAGGGAGGAAAAAGCTGAGTTTAAACGGGTAGCCCAAAAAAATTTGGGCCCAAAATCTTAACAATTTTCCCTCCCGCGGAGAGATATCGGTCCCGTACGTTTAACACAACCCCGGGGTCTCTGCCAGGTTTTGGATAACAACAATCAATGGGTTCCCTCATCGAGGCAGGGGGAAAAAACGCTTCACTTGTTCCCTTAAACAAACTTTTTTGAGAGGGGGGAAAAAATTTTAGGGTCTCTGTTTGAAGAACCCCAATTGGGTTTCCCATCTGTTCCGGAGATTTTTCCGTTTTTTTTAAAAAGGAGGCAATTTGGGCCCCCTTTGGGTCCCTAAGGGGGAAAAGGGAGCTTCCAAGGCGGCCATTTTTTCCCTTTAAGGGAAAGGGGAAAAACCCCTTTTCTCTTCAGATATTTTTTCTGATCTTCCCCCAGATACCGTGTTGAACATGTACAGGTCAGCTAAAAAACGGCCGGGAACCCCCTCCGCCACCCTTTACCCGGGTCTTTTTAAAAACTCCCCCCCTTTAGGCTGCCTCCAAAAATGTGATGACCAAGGGGGTTCGTGGATTTCTTTGCCAAAAAACAGGCCAAAAAGTTTACCCCAGCGCTCCCCCTATTTCCCAAAAAAATATTGTTGGTAAAAAAATGTAGTGCGGGTCTCCCCCATCGGCAAAAAAATTGGGCATAAAATTCCCGCGCAGGACCAACCTTTCTTATTGTCCTTTAGATGGGGTCCCCAACAACGCTATTTTCCCCCTGCGCTAAAACCCCCCAGCCAAGGTACAGGGCCCTTTTCCATACGTTTCGCTTCAGATCGCAACTGCGGTAGAGAGGGTTTTTTTTTTTTCCCTTAAACTATGCCTTTAAAAAGCGTCCCCAAAACAGGAAAAGGGGGGGAATTAGTTCGTTGATCATTTAAAAATTTTTTCCCCCTATCAACAAATGGGGAAAGGGTGGGTGCAGCCCGGGAACCCGTTGGGGTTTTAAAAAAAAAAAAAAGCCAGATCTGGGGCTGGTGAGATCCCCACCGGTCAGGGGGACCTCCAGGTGAATGCAAGGGCCGGAAAAGGGACAGTATGTACCTCCGCAAAAATAAGGAAGGGGTTTTTATTGACTAGGGCCAAGTCTATTCTAGATAACCCTTTTGCCCCGCGGAAAGCACGAAAAATTGGGAAACAACGGATGAAGGGTCGCCAGCTCAAAATAAAACCCCCCTCACCCACCCCATCTGTAAGGGGGGAGGGTAAATGGCCCAAAAACCAAAAAGTCTGCCCTTTCCCCTAAAACCCATCCCTGGACAAATATCCCAGGGTTTAATTAAAAATCACCCCTCCAAAAAAAAACCAATTTTATTGGCCATCGTTTGATAAAGGCAAAAACGCCCCAAATGAAACAAACCCCCAATTTTAAAAAGGGGGGGGGGGGGAAAGTTAAAATTTTAAACAGAAAACAACGGTTTAAATTTTTCCAAAAAAAGTAAAATGAAGATTATTTTTCCCGTGCATGTCAATTTTGAAAAGTGTTTAAAAAAAGAGCACATTTTTTTGGAAACCAAAAATCGAAAACCCCCTGCATGAGAAGAATTTTTCAGGGTGATAGGTCCATCCCCCCCACTTTTGGGGTTGTTTAAAGAGTCCCAGGGGCCCCGATAGATTGGGTTTTTCCCCGGAGGGGCAAATAACAAACTGCCATGTATGGAATTTGTCTGCCTCATCACCAAATTGCGTTTAAAACTTATCATTTTAGGCCCCTTTAAAATTCCCCTGAAAGAAAACTTGGGGCGCCATAACACCCTCCAAAAAAAAGGGACACCCAGGATTCGACAGGTTCCCCCCCAACCCTTTTAGGGCCCCCCCCGAGAACCCTTAATGTCCCCAGATAATGACACTCACTGGTTTTAAATGTAAAGTACACAATGTTTGTAAAAACCCCCCCAATTCCCCCTTTCCCCCCCCCCACATCCAAAACCCCAAAAAGCGGGGTTTATGACCCAAATATTAACCAGTTTTAACCTACAGGGGAATAAAAAATTCCCCTTTAAAAATTAATGTCGAACACCGCCCGTGCAGAGAAAACAGCCCCTTTTAAAAACAAATAAAAACAGTAAATTTCTAGGGGGAATATTCCAAATTAAATTTTTAAACAATGCCCCCTATTTCTAATTGGCCGTATATGCGGGGGAACCTGAGAGTGAAGGGGAAAGGGAAAAGGGAAAAATAGGGAAAGAGAGAGGGAAAAGGGGGGAGGGTTTGGGTTTAAAGGGAAAGGGGGGGGAGGGAAAAAAAAGGGGGAGAGGAAGAAAAAACTCTCAGAAAACAGAAAAAAAGAAAAAAAAACCCTCAAAAAAAAAGGAAAAGGGTTTTAACAAAAACGATACCCAAAACAGGGTTCAAATAGAAGAGCCTAAGTCTCTAGGGGGGTCATCGAGGGGGCCCCGCAGATTCGCCCCCCCCCCGGGTGCTTTTTAGCCAGTTTAAGGGGATCTAAAATTTTTTTGAAGAAGTGGGTTTTCTCCCCCCCCTGTTTCCCCAAGCCTGGGGGGGTAGATCTAGCAAAACTTCAATCCGCGTTCACGGAGCTTTGCTTTTGCCGAATTAAACTGAGCACGCTTCCGTTGGACCTCCAGTGAAAAGTCCGGGTATACATGAATTTGGACATTTTCATACGGGATTGGGCCTTTCTCCCGCATAAATAGTAACAATGCAGCAGCAAAACTCAAAACAAAAAATTATTAGTGCACGCCAATAAGACCTGGATCAAGGTCACCTCAATATAGCAAAAAATGGAGAAGAGGCAGCACTTCAAAAAAGGAACAAAATTTATTTACCCAAACATGGCAACGTTTCGGTTCTCATCAGAACCTTTCTCAAGCAAAGCACACAGTGACATCTAGTGGTATAAATAGTGCAGAAATACAGTGGAAAGAAAAGTGTACAGTACATAGTATATATACAAATCTTGTATACAACAGTGAATATATTCAAGATCCAAAATACAGTGAAATACAAAACAATGTGATAAATGTATATATAATCAGAAATACTCTAGTATACCTTGTGTAAAGTATAACAGTGTACAGCAGTGTAAACGAGCCTCAATTAGATATCAAAATGAATAAAAAATACATAATGTAAAAGATTCACTACCTGGACACATCACTCGAGCGGCGCGAAGCTCCGGCGTCTCCCAAAACCCACTGCGCATGCGCGAAAACGGAAAGCGGCGCACGCGCATCACAGACCCCTCACCGTCAACAAAGCAGTGGGAGAATGATCAGTGCGCAGGCGCACCACTCGCCGCATCGCGCAATAGCTCTAAGTACAGTGAGACAGTAAAGGCAAACATCAAAGGGCCAATTTCACAGCATACGTAGTTAAAATAACATAGTGGCTCCAAAAACGAATATGGTCATTAATAGGAGTACAACAGGGATCCCCAAAGAAATTGATGTTCCACCACCGGGGACCGCGGACCCCCAGCATATACGGGGGATGCACGGGTCCCCGGGGGGGCCCCCGAATGGGTATCCCCCAAAATATCGGCAAACCCCCAAAACCAAAACCAAAAGGAAAACCTTTTTAAAATAGGGGGCAATTTCAAAATGACACCCAACAAATCCCCCCCCTTAGACCTAAATTAAAAGGAAATTTCATCCATCTTTTTCAGAGGCTGATGGGGGGGGAAAACCCCTTTTTTTTAGGACGGTTACTCCATCTTAAACCCGAAACAGCGGGAGGGGGGAAAAACAAAACCGGGGAGCAAAGAAAAAAAAATTTTCCCAAAAAGGGATCGTCTTGCGGCAGCAGAACAAGACCCGAACCAAAACTTAGTGGTAAAAAATTTCATCACATACTATCTGAATTGAAGTACGTGCTTTAAATGGGGTTTTTCTTTTTGGCCCTACAGGAAGCTTGGACTGGTTTCAATTAATTTGGGGACCTTTATATTTTTTTCTTTAAATTTAAAAATTTGAAAATTGTTTTTTTCAGATTTACCTTGATTTTCCCCTGATGTTGGTAAGCAAAAGATTGCCAATTAATTTTGTCTCAGATTGGTTTTAAAAAAATTGGGTAATTTTTTTTCCCTTTACAAAAAAAACCCTATATTTTTGGCTTTTGGGAATCTACCAAAAAAGGATGTATTCAGAATGTTCTAAAAATGAGAATTGGCAACCACAGTCAATTTTTTTGATTTTGCTTTAAAAAAGAAAAGTATAAAACTGTTATTAAGGGGAAAAATTTTAAAAACCTTTTAAAAACCTGCAGAAAGGGGGGGGGGGAAAATTTTTTTGGGATGGTTTCAAAAAACTTTTATGTTGGTGAAGTTATGAGAAAATTTGGGTATAGCATTGTTATATCCCACTTGCAGTGGATCCAAACATAAAGATTGGGTTGGGCAATATTAAAAAAGATTGTAGGTGATCTTTATATGCTAATATTATTGATAGGATTTAAAGGGAATTTTTGAAAAGGGGGAAGACCCCTTTAAATCCCATTGTTTTTTTTGCCTTCCAAAAAGGGTACATAAATCTTTATTAATCCACCGGGGAGGCCTATTCTCGGGGGAGAGGCTCTATTTTTTGCCCCTTTTGCTATTTTTCTAACAAAGTCTTGGGGATTATTGCTATTGGGCTAGGTCTTATATTAAAGACAAAAAAGACTTTTTAAATAAAATTCTGAGGGGGGAACAGTTGGGAAAATGGATTTAAAAATATCATTTGATGTAGTTAATTAACAAAATTTTCAGCCCCAAGAGGAAGCTACTTTTAGAGAAATTTCTTAGCACCTCAAATTTTTTCCGGAGTCATTGATTTTTGCTTGCATTCTTAAATTTATTCTGGTGAGAATTTATTTTTCCTTTCCCGAATAGTTTTTTTTACAAAATTGGGGAAAGGAAAAACCCCTGGGGTCAAATTTTTTGCGCCAACGTATGCCAAAATGTTTAAAGGCTATGTTTTAAAAAAGAACGATCTATGTATCCCCCCCATGAAGTAATATCTATAGAAGGGGGGATTTAAAAGATGACAATTTTTTTTTATTTGGAAAAAGGTACTTTTAACCCAAATTTAGTGATTTTTTTAATTTTTTTTTTAAATCAAAATTTTTTTTATGTAGATTTTAAATTCAAATATGGTTGCTCATTACAAATGTCCCAAATTTTAGATACAATGGCTATAAAAAAGAGGGGGCGGGTTTTTCAAGATCTTTTTTTTTAAGGAAACGGAAAAGGAATTAAACCTTAATTTCCTTTTTTCAGTTTTTTATCCTAGATCTAAAGATTGAGTCCTTTTCCCCTCAACCCTTTTTTTTGAGTAAAAAGGATAGTTGATGATCCAAAAAAACTAATAAAAGGGTACAAAATGGTAATAAGTTTAAAAAACTTGGGTATCCGAATAAATGTCTTTCCTCTCAAAGAAAAAAAGGTGGATTGTATGGGGGAAAATCTGATTTGTTAAGTGGTGGAGCAGGAGAGGGGACTAGTCCTGCCCCTTTTTGTTTCCCCCATTTTCTAAAGTTTCCAATAAAGGGTTAAAAAATATAATCCATAAAGAAAAGGCCCCTTTTTCCAAAAAAAAAATTTTCCGAAAATCCCCAAAATTCTTTTTTCCACCTAGAAAAGGCATTTAGGGGGAATAAGAATTTAAAAAACATTTGGTTTCACTGATGTTAAAAGAGGAGGTAGAGGACACCCGAGGTTTTCCCTTTAAAACCCGCCCAAAAAAGGGTTTTATTTCCCCCTTTTTGGTTTCCCGTGTTGTAGGGAACTGATTAAAAAGGGGGCACCTTTTAAAACATCCCTTTACTTTAAAAGAGGGTTTAAAATTTTAAAATTTTTTTTTAAATTGTCTAGTTGTTTGTTGTGTAAAAATTTTCCCTATGCCTGTGTGGGCTTCTTTATGTGGGGGAAAAACCCCCAAAAAGTGCGAATTCGTTTTAAAAAAAACAAAAATCCACAAAACGTACAAGCAAATTGACCTTCCCGTACCCAAAAAATTTTTAAAGGGGGGCCAAACTAAGGTAGAAACATACCTTTAGATTATTGACCCTGTAAACCCCTGCATAAACGTGGGGGTGAAAAGATCTTGCTCTTAAAAAAGCCCAAGGGAAATTAAAAATGGATACATAGGGTTTATACAATGTATCTTAAAAAGGTTTTAATCTTGGGGAAATTTTAAAAAATATCCTCAAATGTGTCGGTGATTTTTTCCGGTGTGTTTATTTGTATATCTCCCAGTGTGAGATTCCTGTTTTTGAGAACATCCTGTGCTTTTATTGTCCTATCTACGTCTTCCTTTTGGTTTTGTGAGCACAGTCCAAATGCTTTTTCTTTGTTTTTTAAAAGTTATATTAAAATTTTTTTTTCTTTTTTCCCTTTCTTTTTAATTTTTATATTATTTTGGGAAAATGTTTAATACTGGACAACACATGGCCCAAGTTGTTTTCTGGTTTGGTTTTCCCCGATTTGGCTGGCTTTTGAAGCTTTATCTTTGGGGAAAAATTTTTATACATTGTGCATTTTTAGGCTCTTTAATTTTAAAGGGCAAAAAGGGGTGGATTAGTGCTGTATTTTTAAATTGGCCCCTATTTTTTTGGGTCCTTTGGTGTGGTTTGGGGTTTTTCCTGAATTTTTGGGGGGAAAACCCATTCCCGGCACCCCCCGTGGGGAATGTGATCCCCCCGGGTTTATATGCTGGGGGGCCGCGGGGCCCTGGGGGTGGAAATCAAATTTCCCTTTGGGGGGTCCCGTTTACCCTAAATTTAAAGACCTTTTCCCCTTTTTGGGGGCCACTATGTTATTTTAACTAAATATGCTGTGAAAAAATTTGGGCCCTTTTATGCCTTTCCTTTACTGTCCTCCCCCTGTACTTAGGGCTTTTCGCGGCGGCGAGTGGTGCGCTTTCGCATTTTTGATCTTTCCCCCCCTGGCCTTTTTTTGACGGTTTTGGGGGGGCTGTGATTCCCGTGCGCCGCTTTTCCCTTTTTTGCGCAAAGCGCATGGGTTTTGGGGGAGCCGGAGCTTTCCCCGCCGCCGGTGATGTTTCCAGGTAGTGAATCTTTTTCTTTTTGTTTTTTTATTCATTTTGATATCTAATTGAGGCTCGTTTACAATGCTGTACAACTGTTATACTTTACACAAGGTATAACTAGAGTATTTCTGATTATATATACATTTATCACATTGTTTTGTATTTCACTGCATTTTGGATCTTGAATATATTCACTGTTGTATACAAGATTTGTATATATACTATGTACTGTACACTTTTCTTTCCACTGTATTTTTATACCACTAGATGTCACTGTGTGCTTTGCTTGAGAAAGGTTCTGATGAGAACCGAAACGTTGCCATGTTTGGGTAAATAAATTTTGTTCCTTTTTTGAAGTGCTGCCTCTTCTCTATTTTCTCCCGCATAAGGCGCAACAGGGTGTCACGATTCCGGTAATTAAAAATTTTTGCAATAAAAGTCCTTGGAGGAGCCCCAGGTGGAGGTGGTTTTGGCATAATGCGGTGGGCCCGCTCCACTGCAAACATGACAGAAAAGCTCTCTCTGCCAAATTTTTCAAACAGAAGGGATTCAAGAAATGCCTCCGGTCTAGAGCCTTCTGCCCCCTCAGGTAGACCGATGAATCTCAGATTACAGCGTCTAAGTCGATTCTCCTGATCATCAACTTGTTGGCGTAGTCTTAGAACTTGGCTTGTAACATCCGAGAGTTTGACGTCAACTGGATTTGCTCGGTCTTCTAGGTCGCTTACCCTCTGCTCCACTTCTGTGACTCTCTCACGCAGCACCTGTGCATCTTGTCGAAGCAGGGAGATGTCAACTTTAATCTCATCGATCCGTGTGGAGAGCGTGGTCTGGCAGGTGTGCATGGCTTCCAGCACTTTTTGGGTATCTAGGCTAGGAGCTTCTTGCGAAGTATTTGATTGCCCTCCAGTAGGGGTATTTGGAGAGGAGGCAGCGGACTTGTTGGCTTCAGATGGCCCTGTTCTGCGAAAACTGGCCAATTTCTCCGCCGCCTCCATTTGTTTCTTAGAAGGCATAGTAGCAAAGTCAGACTTGTGGCACAAGTGGAGAAGGAAATAAGGCAGTTCCTCCGCTAAGCAGCACTGTTCGATCTGCACCGCAGCTTAACTAACGTTCTAGCATCTGGAAGGACGAGTCATCCCTCCCTAGTTCAGACCAGGTCGGTCCAAACAATCTGTGCAGAGGATGTATCAAGTAGCGCTCGCTGGTGACCATACGAGTTTCTGGGGGCAACAGTCCATAACATTTGGGATTGACCGTCAGGATAGAGAACCACTATGTGAGGATGTATTTCAATGTGAAGAATAACTAGTTCCAATGCAGTCCTTCACTGCTCTTCCACCAGCCACCACACGAGGGAGCCAGAGACCAGGTCAGGGGAGTCTTTCTTCACAGCCGGCAATGCAGAGCTATTTCTGTGTGCCTGCCACAGATTTTAGTGCAAACAGTGAGAATGTAGAAGGAGTACAGGACAACGATCCTATGAGTGAGTCACTGAAGAATGCGTTGTTACATATGCATAACACTGTCCTAGGATATCGTGCAGGGATCCCCTAGTGATAGGCAGTCCGGAGGTCTCGCCAGGGCAACAGCAGGCCCGCGTACACAGGGCAAGATGGCGCCCACACGTGTCCCCCAGCTATTCAGGGGAGATGGCTGCTCCACGTGGTCTCACTTCTGCAGGAGGGCAGGCGGGCACCGCTCTCTGCTCCTCCAGAACCGGGCGCCACAGTGGGGTTCTATGCCGATTAGGGCTCCACATGGCTCCAGGATCCTCCCTCTAATGAACGCGCCCGGTACCTGTGCGCCGCTAGATCCGTGGCCACCGGCTTCTCTCCCGGCCTCCGTCGCCAGCCCCGGGTTCACTGCCGCTTCAGGTGGTGTCCCCGGCCCCGATGTGGGCGCCGAAGCGCAGGAGACACTGCATTCGCCCCACCGCTCCTTCTCCTCTCAGTGCGGGCCCCGGCCGCAGGCCTCGGCGTCAGGGATGGTAACACCGGCGGCCCCGCCGTACCTCGCAGCTGTCCCGGAGCTTCAGCAGGGTGGTCTACTCGGTCCCCTTCCTCTTCTCACCCGTTCAACAGCTGTAAAAGTCGGGTGGAAATAGATTCCGGGCGTTTTTCCCACAAGGGCTGCAGGAGCTCCACCGAGACACGTCTTCTCTCCTCAGTAGTCAAGCCCCGCCCCTTCCACACCTGATTTAATCATCTTGACACTCATGCTGCTGCCAACTGACCGCTGTCTCACTGGAACACCCTGTGGTTTCCTAATGCTGTTTCCACCCTCCACCACTCTATGACGTTGCCACTATGTTTTGTTTTCCCCTTCTTTTCATCTGTCAGAAGGAATGAAAAGGATCAGGATTGTCTGATGATTAGCTAGCCAACAGCAGGAGTGGATAAAGAACACAGAAGACATGCAAATATCCCATTTACTGCTCATCTCTGTTTTGGATCAACTCCTGTTTGTTTTTGGCTTTATCAAAACTGATGGATTATTGACCGATTGAAAGTGGACACTGACGGATCAAAGGAAGGGCAAAATGATCAGTGACATCAACGCAAAATTACTGCCGACACCCTCTCCACTCTTTCAGGGGGTTTCTACATGTATCAGTGTTTAACAGAACAGGTTCTGTCATAATCTGTGGAATCATCTGATGTCGGTGTTAAACTAGTGCGCTCTTTGATGTTATAGTAGGATCTTGGCCCTCAGCTCGGTTCTTCAAACTGGCACTGACGTTACCTTGTCAGGCTGCGTTCCTGCTTCACTTATTTAGTCAATTTTGCCCCTGTAAGTGCCCAGTGAATTGAAGAGTGAAGCGATTCTAAGCGCGGCGGCAGTCATGTGCGTGTCATACTAAAAAACTTTGAGACTCTCGGTTCACATATTTTGATCAAAAGATGTTTAAGCTGCCCACGACTTTCAACGTGATCTCAAAATCGGGCAGTCGTATCCTATCTTTACCTCTCAATTGAGCCAATCAGGCCTCTCGCTGGGTCAACCGACCTCCATTATTCAGAGAGAAAAAATAAAAAACACCCAACCTGCAAGCTGCCCTTCTTATGACAGCCTGTGAGAGTGGGCGGGGACAGAAACCCAAAATGGAAGCACCCCTTCCTTCCCATATAGGTTAAAATCAATGTACACCAAGTATAACGTATGTTTCTGCACACAAAAACATTTCTGAAAAAACGTATGCAAACCTGGGTGCCACTGGCAGGGCTGCGGCACACATGTAATTATACATGTACGCACACAGACCGCCGCCAGCGGCACATTTCTGCAAAAAGGGCAATACACTACGTGGAAATCCCTAAAGAAGCATTTATGCTATCTATCATACATGAAAAAACTTTGAGACTCTCGGTTCACATATTTTGATCAAAAGATGTTTAAGCTGCCCACGACTTTCAACGTGATCTCAAAATCGGGCAGTCCTATCCTATCTTTACCTCTCAATCGAGCCAATCAGGCCTCTCGCTGGGTCAACCGACCTCCATTATTCAGAGAGAAAAAATAAAAAACACCCAACCTGCAAGCTGCCCTTCTTATGACAGCCTGTGAGAGTGGGCGGGGACAGAAACCCAAAATGGAAGCACCCCTTCCTTCCCATATAGGTTAAAATCAATGTACACCAAGTATAACGTATGTTTCTGCACACAAAAACATTTCTGAAAAAATGTATGCAAACCTGGGTGCCACTGGCAGGCCTGCGGCACACATGTAATTATACATGTACGCACACAGACCGCCGCCAGCGGCACATTTCTGCAAAAAGGGCAATACACTACGCGGAAATCCCTAAAAAAGCATTTATGCTATCTATCATACATGAAAAAACTTTGAGACTCTCGGCGAACTCGGCGAATCGAATTTTCGAAAAATTCGCCCATCTCTAAACATATCCAATAAGTACAAGTTGGTTAATTGAACAAAACTGCTGCGCCAAAGTGAAAAACACCTAATTAAATTGTGTACAGATTATAAAAGGTGGTTTTTGCACCTATGAAATACACCTGCAATTACTAGCAAATTTCTTTATCGTAATATAAGTACAAGGTGGCTCCTTGAACAAAACTGTGCTGCGCCGAAGTGAAAAATACCTAATTAATATGTGTATGGATAATAAAAGATAGTTTTTGCACCTATGAAATACACCTGCAATTATTAGCAAATTTTCTGTATCGTAATATAAGTACAAGGTGGCTCCTTGAATAAAACTGTGCTGCGCCAAAGTGAAAAACACATAATTACATTGTGTATGGATAATAACAGGTGGGTTTTACATCTATGAAATACACCTGCAATTACTATAAAATTTCTGTATCATATTATAAGTACAAGATAAGTACAAGATGGGTCTTTGAACAAAACTGGGCTGCGCCACAGTGAAAAACCCCTAACTAAATTGTGTACATATAATAAAAGGTGGTTTTTGCACCTATGAAATACACCTGCAATTACTAGCAAATTTTTGTATCGTAATATAAGTACAAGATGGGTCTCTGAACAAAAATGGCCTGCACCAAAGTGAGAAACACCTAATTAAATTGTGTACGGATAAAAAAGGTGGTTTTTGCACCTATGAAATACACCTGCAATTACTAGCAAATTTCTGTATCGCAATATAAGTACAAGATGGGTCTTTGAACAAAACTGGGATGCGCCAAAGTGAAAAACACCTATTCAAAATTTATACGGATATTAAAAGGTCGGTTTTACACCTACGAAATACACCTGCAATTACTAGCAAATTTCTGTATCATAATATAAGTACAAGGTGGCTCCTTGAACTAAACTGTGCTGCGCCAATGTGAAAAACACCTAATTACATTGTGTATAGATAATAAAAGGTGGCTTTTGCACCTATGAAATACATCTGCAATTAGTATCAAATTTCGATATCATAATATAAGCAAAAGGTGGGTCTTTGAACAAAACTGCTGCGCCAAAGTGAAAAACACCTAATTAAATTGTTTACGGATAATAAAAGGTGGTTTTTGCACCTATGAAATACACCTGCAATTACTAGCAAATTACTGTATCGTAATACAAGTACCAGGTGGCCCCTTGAACAAAACTGCTGCGCCAAAGTGTAAAACACCTAATTATTTTGTGTACTGAAAATAATAGGTGGTTTTTGCACCTATGAAATACACCTGCAATTACTATCAAATTTCTGTTTTCATTAATATAAGTAAAAAAGTGGGTCTTTGAAAAAAATGGCCTGCCCAACGTGAAAAAACACCTAACTAAATTGTGTACGGGTAATAAAAGGTGGTTTTTTGACCTATTTAAATACACCTGCAATACTAGCAAATTTCTTTATGTAATACAAGTACAAGGGGGCTCCTTGAAACAAAACTGTGCTGCGCCAAAAATGAAAAACACATTAATTAAATTGTGTAAAGGATAATAAAAGGTGTTTTTGCACCTATGAAAACACCTGCAATTTTCTAGCAATTTTCTTATCGTAATATAAGTACAAGATGGGTCTCTGAAAAAAAATGGCCTGCGCCAAAGTGAGAAACACCTAATTAAATTGTGTACGGATAAAAAAGGTGGTTTTTGCACCTATGAAATACACCTGCAATTAATAGCAAATTTCTGTACCGCAATATAAGTACAAGATGGGTCTTTGAAAAAATGGTGCGCCAAAAGTGAAAAACCCTATTAAATTTTAGGTATTAAAAAAAGGGGGGTTTTTTCCATTTGAAATACACCAATTTGCAATTTCTACAA
>JAODAL010035808.1:0-42497 GCA_025379985.1 Phyllomedusa bahiana
GTGTTAAATTTAATGTTGTTGCTCTCACTCTCATAATGGTCTATGGAAGTTCAACATGGCACCTCATGGCACTGTCTAAGGATCTGAAAACAAGAATTGTGGCTCTACATAAAGATGGCCTAGGCTATAAGAAGATTGCCAACACCTGGAAACTGAGCTGCAGCGCGACGGCCAAGGACTCGACATGGTCGACAAAAGAAGTTGAGTGCTGCTAGCATTGCTGCAGAGGTTAAAGTGGTGGGTGATCAGCCTGTCTGTGCTCAGATCATATGCCGCACACTGCATCAAATTGGTCTGCATGGCTGTCGTCCCAGAAAGAAGCTTCTTCTAAAGCTGATGCACAAGAAAGGCCGCGGTTTGCTGAAGACAAGCAGATAAAGGACATGGATTACTGAAACCATTTTATATGCTCTGATAAGACCAAGATAAACTTATTTGCTTCAGATGGTGTCGAACGAGTAAAAAGACGACTGTTTCTTGCCTACAATCAAGCTTTATGGTGGGAGTGTCACGATTTGGGGCTGGTTGAGTGCTGGTGTCAGCCAGTGATGTTTTTTTTTTTGTTACACAAAGGCTGACATCAAGCCCCAGTACTAACACTGGAATAAAATGGTTAAAGAAACACACTTACACAACATAAAAAACACTTTATTTAAATAAACTCTCACTGACACCTGTCCTCATTGACCATTTTATTAATGAACTGAATACAACGCAGTACCAACATAGTACAATAAATCCATCACAGTCCAAAGGGAAAATCTGGAGAAAAAAAGAGAAACCAAAACAACTACAGGTATACCTGTAGTTGTTTTGGTTTAAATTGTATTGGTATACCCAGAACTTTATTCCATTATATCAAGGGTTCTCTACACCTATACATCGTGCTTAAGTAGAGTACATGGTAGTGTTTGTGAAAAAAAGAGAAACACTGCAAAAAGCATGAGAGTATTAAACTCCATCCCCTCAAGATCATGCCTGTGGCTGATCTTCTGGAGTGCGCAGAAAGAAGTTCAGGCTGCACAATATGATTCTGAGTGGTACAGGTCATATCCATAGCACAACCTCCAGGGTGTTAGTCCTCTTTTCCTCCCACCATTGGATACTGTGCCTCTAAGCTAAGGACTGTATCTTCTCTCCTACACCTGGGCAGTTTGTACAGAGGTGGGGGAGTTGCTGGAGAAGTGAGGATTCTAAGATATTTGTATGCATATTCTGCAGGCACGAGTGATTGCCTGGGAGAAGTCATCATGTTGTTCTGGACCAGAAGAAAAGAGAACGTGAACGACTTATCAGAAAAGATGTCACCTGTGAGTCCTTGAATGTAACTGTGTAAGGTGGTGTAACTATACATTTGTTTTTGTGTGAGTACTAGGTAGCAGTTTGCTATAGGCTACAACTATGGGAATTGGTCAGTCACTGTAAGCAGGGGAAAAACAGTTTAGCAGCAGGCAGAGAGCGCTAAAATTGTTAGGGAAACAGTGAGGATTAGGCAGCCAATCAGGGAGCTGAAGGGGAGGCATTATGCCACACTATGAGGGGCAAGCCTTTCAGCTCAGAAAGTTGCTGGCATGCAGCAGTGATGTGAGGAAGGAGATTCCTGTGGACCTCTGTTCCAGGACCAATGTGCGACTGGGCATGCATATAGTTCAGTTGTAATGAAAAGAGAATGAGAAGCCAGGGTGGAGACCTCACTCACAGAGGGAGAGCAGTGGCCAGGATAGGACACCGGTGCAGAAGGCAGAGAGAGAAAAAGGGGCAAGTGAAGGCCCTGGAGGTGCAAAGAGGACCTAGAAGGGAGTAGACCTGAAGAGGATAGTGATCAAGTGATCTGTAGAGAGATCCCTTGGGCTACGCTGTACTCCCAGAAGGAAAGACTTAAGAAGAAGTTACTGAAGAGGTTGTGTGACAGAGAGGTAGACTGAGAGAGTCCCTTGTGGAACATTTGTGCTGAAGAGTTGTACCGCTGTCTGATGTTGCGGCCTACAAGAATCTAACATTCACAAAGTTTCCAGTGCCTACGTCCGTAGGTGTTAGTACAAAAAAGTTATTGGTCGCACAAAATGGCGCCGTGGCGCAAATTTCAAAAATAGAAATTGTATGGAATTTTTTTTATGGTACCAAAACATAACGGGAACCTTACATGTTTGGTATTGCCGGATGTGTAAAAAACCTGTAGAATACAGATAACACATTATATTTACCAAAGATTGAACGCCGTAAAAGCAAAACCCCCGCAAACATGGCAAAAATACATTTTTTTTTCACAATTTGTCCCACTTGGAATTTTTTTGCGGTTTCCCAGTCTATTCTATAGTATAGTGAATAACACCATTAGAAAGTACATCTTGTCCCGCAAAATAAAAGCCTCATGTGTCTATGTAGGTGGAAAAATAAAAAAGTTATGGCTTTCAGAAGGCGAGCAGGGAAAAACGAACGTGTCACCCAAAAAAAACGCCTGGTCCGTAAGGGGTTAACAATGTTCTTATTTTAAACTTCTTTCTTGTAACATAGGAAGAGAATGAGTCTGAGGTAATTGCAAAGTTGCACGTCTTACATACACTGTGACCAAACAATAGAAAACTTTTGTGATTAACCAGTTATCCTGTTCACATTAGAAAATAAGACTTGGTGATATTTGTGTTCCTATGGGTTGCAGGGCTGTGGAGTCAGAGAGTTATAAAATGGACCGACTCAGACTCCCAAAATATATAATAAATTGTTACAGTTAGTTCAATGCAGTGACAGTGACAAGGGCAAGAGGAATTGGGTCTTGCCAGTGCTACTGCTCCCATATATTCAGCCTCATCAGATGAGGAGTTTAATTTAAAAGTATTTGAATGACATGGAGCAGGCAAAGCATTGCAGCAGGGGAAAAGATTCTGCTTCCATAGCAAACACATTGACCATATTTAAGCAACATTTTTCACTTGCTCTCACAGAAGTAGAAGAGTTCAAGCGTTCATCCAAACTGACTGTGCCTGAGGCAATTCCTTTATACCCTGAGATTGTTAGAGATGATGCCCTTGTAGTCACCGCTTTACCACCAACCCAAGTTAGTGCAGAGAGGCCGTTCTCTAGCCTGGAAATAATTAGATCAGATTTGAGATAATTTATGAAGGAGGATCTGATGGAGGCAATACTATTTTTCAGAAAAAATTCATAGACTCAGTCAATAAATGTTATTCAGAGCGTTTTGCATATTTACAATTTATTAAAGTTTTTTCTGTTCTAAAGTTGTGTCCAATAAAAATACTTTACACTGACAAGCTAAAGTGTAGCAATGTTTTGAAGTTTTGACTTTCAGGTTCCATATCTCACCAGCCACTAGTTTTGAATGTGAGACTGCCATCATTTTATATAAAATGATCTTGGCTATCTCATAGCTAGATTTCACTTGCAACTATTTAGCATATGTTTAGTTCTGCATATTCTGCATTGTTACTTTTTTGCTCCTGGTGGTGGAACAATCTTTTTCTTCTTGTGTAGTACAAACTACTACCTGCTGTCACATTCCCTAGTAGTTCAGTGTGTTATTAGGTTTATTTCCACGCAAAAGGTCACTGGTTTGAACCGAGGAGCAGTCATGAAGAAGATTTCCCAAGAAAAGAGAAACCGAATTATCCAGCTCATCAAAAGCATCTCTGGGGAAAATATTTGCCAAACTGCATCATGTGAGGCCATCACAGTTGGAAGAATACAAAATGTCTACCCATCCATTCAAAAGCCAAGAGGTGGATGTTCAGGCAAAATGTCAAAGTCAACAAGTTGGCTCATTAAAAGGTCTCGCAGTTCTGACTCCAAAAACACGGCTGTGGAGGTGGCTTGTATGCTTTGTAAGAGTGAGATCACAGAAGTCCATGTAAGCACTGTGCAACGCACATACCCAAGTCTGGAATGGTGACCCGAAAAAAGGTGAAGAAGCCTTGACTTCAATATCGTCATAAGAAGCATCAACTCGAGTTTGCAAAAAAGTATGAAAAGTGAACAGTAGAAGATTGGAAACAGGAGATTTGGAGTGATGAGATGAAAGTCAATAGACCAGGTTCTGCTGGGTGAAAATGGCTTTGTAAGAATCAAGGGAAAAGAATGCTAATTGATTGAGAAATTGAAGGAATTTTCAATTTTGTGGAAGAAGCCTGATGATATAGGGTTGCTTCACAGCCAAAGATGTTGGAACTTGACCAGGATTGATAGTGATTTCAATGCTGAGCTATATGTTAGTATCTTGCAAGATAAGTTACTTAGTATACTTCAGTACTATGGGACTGAAAAGGAAGACAGAGTGTTCCAGCAGGACAATGACCCAAAGCATACATTGCGTTTGGCGCAGAAATGATACAATGATGATTAAGTAGAGTTGCTGCATTGGCCTCCACAGTCACCAGACCTCAACCAAATTGAACACCCGTGGATAGAGTTAAAGAAAAATCTGTATTTGTACCCAAGTGAGTTGACCAGTGTGTATCATCATTGGGAATGTGTAGAAGAGACCTGGGATCAGGTTTCGGTTGATACATGCTTGAATCTGATCGAAAGCATGCCCAGACAGATTCAGGCAGTGTTTAAAGGCAAAAGTGGATTTACAAAATACTAACAAAATAGTAAAAATTTACATTTTAATTTTAGGAGCAAAACAGTAACAATGCAATTACATGACAAAAGTCTACAGAACTAAGCAGATGCCAAATAGATGCAAGTCAAATTTATGTATAGTATAGCTAAGATGAATGTCTATGAAATGATTGTAGTCTCAAGTTCAAAGCTGTATTGGATGGTGAGATATGGAACCTGAAAGTGAAAAGTTCAAAACATTGCTACCTTTGCTTGTCCATGTAAGTATTTTTATTGGATACAACTGCAGAACACAAAAAGCTTTAATAAATTGTATGGTCTAAAAAACCTGATGTTCCCATAAAGTTACCATAAAGTTATAACTTTAAAATGCGCAAAGTATGAGGGACTGGGAGTTTGAGTGGTAGAGGGAGTCGGCGTTTGGGAAACTGCGGAGATGGAGCTCTGGGAAATTGAGGAGCTTTTGCTTACCGACTCCACAGCCATGATTGGCGGAGCCCTTTTGGTTACAAACCGTACATGTTCGTCTAATAAATTCTTTAGGTCTAACTCAATTCTCAACATAGGTAAGTATTTTGTAATTATGTTTATGTCTCTTATTACATCAGTAGTTGTTATTATTTGTTAAAAGATCTTTTATTGGATAACAGACACCTGTTTTACTACATTGTCCAACATTATATTACAATAGCCTCTAGCTTTTAATCTTTTGCATACAGCCTCTTTTTCTTCAATAAATATGTCATAATTTGAACTATTCCTTTTGTATCTTATTAATTCTCCTTTCAGTATATTATTGATCACCTGGGGTGGACGACATGAAGATGCATCCAATATGGCATTTACCGCTGTAGATTTCCTATAAGGGATGATGTTTCCCAGTTAACTCTTACTTTCCATCTTTATATAAACAATGATAGTTTTTTTATTGGAATTAAATGTAAAATGCAAATCATAATTGTTATTATTCACATACTGCAGAATTGTGGATTCAAGCAAACCTGGAAATATCTAAGAAGGACTTATATTCCATCCTGCTGGATCTACTTCTAGCTTTGGCTCAAAAAACGGAAAAACAAACTGCATGTGTGATCCCAGCCATAAACTTTGTATAAGTACGCAGAGCAAGTTAAAACTGAAGGTTACACTTTAAATCACTACCTTTTTGGTTATGACATTCCCTACAGTTAAGACTTTGGTCACACTACTGTCATGGCGACAGTAATGGCGCTAGTAAACAACACCAGTAGCCCCCAATAACAAACATTAACTTATAATAAGGTCTGTCTGTCTATTGTGTGGTCTAACGTTTTCATGGGAAGAATTAGCCATAGAAGCTTGGATACAGTATCTTTTTGTAAACATTGCATTATATCTTTTCATGGGACAACACTGAAGGTATGACACTAGTATAATATAAAGTAGTCAGTGTACATCTTACACAATACATAATAGTACATAATAATGTAAATATGGGGTGCCCTCAAGATAACTCAACACACAGTCTTCAATGTCTAGACCATTGGCAATAAAAGTGAGTACACCCCTAAGTGAAAATGGGCAAATTGTGCTCAAAGTGTCAATATTTTTTGTGGCCACCATTATTTTCCATCCCTGCCTTAACTCTCTTGGGCATATAGTTCACAGGTTGCAGTCACTGGAATTCTCTTCCACTCATCCATGATGACATCACGTAGCTGGTGGATGTTAGAGACCTCACTCTCCTCCACCTTCTGTTTGAGGATGTCCCACAGATGCTTAATAGGGTTTTATTCTGGAGATGTGCTTGGCCAGTCCAGCACCTTTACCCTTGTTTTCTTTAGCAAGGCAAGGGTCACCTTGGAGGTATGTGTGGGGTCATTATCATGTTATAATACTGAATTGAGACCCTTTTTCCAAAGGGAGGGGATCATGCTCTATTTTATTTTGTCACGGTATATATTGGCATTCATGGATCCCTCAATGAACTATAGCTTCCCACAGCTGACAGCACTCCTACAGCCCCAAACAATGACACTTTCACCACCATGTTTGACAATAGGCAAGACACAATTGTCTTTGTATTCCTCACCTGGTTGCCGCCACACACGCTTGACACCATCTGAGCTAAATAAGTTTATCTTGGTCTCATCAGACCACATGACATGGTTCTAGTAATCCATGCCCTTCATCTGCTTGTCTTCAGCAAACTGTTTGTGGCCTTTCTTGTGCATCATCTTTTGGGTCCGGAACATATTCAAAAATATCGGTGTTGAGACGCAGATAGTCGTGCACCATGATCTTAAGCCGGTCTCTGTGTGTTGTATGTGTGCTCTGCATTATATGCGTTGGTGAGGTTGTAAATAATGATTGCCAGAGGTCACCCATTAGGCTACTGCCACAATGCCTGCTGCTGCGCCTACTTGGCACTCTACTGCTGTCACGTTGCTGACGTTGTTCCACCGTGACATTTGAAGAACGTTAAACAGATGCAACAGATGTCTCCAGTTGATCAATCAGCACGGTCTCCAATTCCTGCATTGTACTCTCTATTTGGGTGGGTGGAAGAAAAGTGCTGAGTTTGGCTTTGTAACGGGGATCGAGGAGGGTGGCCAACCAGTAACTGTTGTTCAGTTGGATGGCCTTAATGCGAGGATCATGTTGGAGGAAATGGAGCATCCAAGCACTCATGTGAGAGATGGAGCCTTGATTTCCAAAGCCTCTGGGTCGAGGGACACTAGCAAACTGATCTTCCTTATCTTCCTCCTCCGCCTCAAATCCATGCCAACCTCTTTCCAAGGCAGGGACATCGGTAATCGGTGTCCAGAAATACCTCATCCTCCTCCGCTTCCTCCTCCTCAGATGCTGTACCCTGAGAGCTGAGGCGACGCCTTGCACTAGCCCTGCACCTGGAACCACTGCCTAATGAAGACCGATAAAGTTGTGAAACTGTCGGGCCTTGTGGATTCAAGGGAGAGAAAGGCTCTGTGTCCGCATCTGTGTCCGTCTCCTCCTTTGTCGCTGGTGGGACCTGCTGTTTCAGAGTGTCCAACGATCGTTCCAGAACTAAGATCACCACAATGCTCATGCTGACAAGGGCATTGTCCACACTGACCATTTTGGTGGCTTCTTCAAAACTGGCAAGGATGGTGCAGAGCTCTTTCACCTGCCTCCACTCTCGGTGGCTCAACACCCCGAGGTCCACACCGCTGCTTGTCAGGCCATGTGTCACTTCGTACTGCGTAATGGCATTGCGCTGCTGCCACAATCGCTGGAGCATGTGGAGGGTGGAATTCCAGTGTGTTGCCACGTCAACAATGAGACGGTTGACAGGGAGGCCGAGCTGACGCTGCAACGCAGCCATGTAGAAAGAAGAAGGGTGCGAACGGTGGAAGTGTGAGCTCAGACCTCGAGCCTTCCTCAGCAGGCAGTCCAGACGCGGGTAGCGCTTTAGAAATTTCTGGACGATGAGGTTCATGACGTGTGCCAGGCAAGGGATGTGCTCCAGCCTACCGATCTTAAGGGTGGCCAGGAGATTTCGACCGTTATCGCACACTGCCTTGCCTGGCACAAGGTTCTTTTCACCCAGCCAGTGCTTGGTTTCATTGCAAAGAGCCGTCCACAGCTCCTGACTTATGTGTTGACAGTCTCCAAGACAGATTAATTTCAACACGGAATGGTTTCTATGGGCACGTGAAGCTACCAGTGGACCTTGGGGGAAAGAACCCTGCATCATCCCTGTGGTTTTAAAGAGCGTGTGCCAAGCCTGAGAGCCACTGTTACCACCAGAGACATCCACCCAGCTCACTCAGTGAGCTGTCATAGAGATATAGCGGCCTTGGCTGAGCTTACTAGTCCATGTATCGGTGGTCAGATGGACTTTGCCGGACACAGATGCAGACAACGCGCTTGAAATTTTAGATGACACATGGCTGGCCAGGGCAGGGACGGCTTTTCTGGAAAAGAAATGTCTGCTCGGCATCTGGTATTGGGGGCAGGCAAGGGCCATGACGTGGCGGAACCCATCTGTGTCCACCAGATGGAAAGGCAACATTTCCAAGGCCAAAAGCCTGGCAATGCCGACATTCAGGCTTTTGGCTTTGGGATGGTTTGGGTTAAAGTATTTCTTCTGCTCCCAAACCTGGTAGACAGAAGGCTGGCTGCTAGACTGGCCGCTGTACGGTGTGCAGGACAAACTGGTGGAAGGAGAAGGGGTAGGATGGGTCTCTAGTGGTTCTGGTGGTACTTGGGCAACGGTGGAGGCTGAAGTAAAGGCTGATCCTTGCTCATCACTCTGAGAGACATGGGCAGCTAAGGAACGCTTGGTGGTGGCGGAGGAGGCGGAGACAAAGGGTGTGACAGTGGTTGGAAGCCTGGGATTGGTGTGGCCTTTTTTTGCCAAGTGTTCCCTCCATTTCAACTCATGCATTCGCTGCATGTGACTAGACATGTTGGTGGTGGTTAAACACCTAAGATTCTTCCCTCTACGGCAAAGGTGGCATATAACATCGCTGGGTGAAAAAGGCCCAGGCTTGAGAGGTCCTGGACCTTTCCGAAGGTGATAAGCGAGGAGCGGTGTTTCCACTGATCGTGGCTGGCGGAATAATCTCAGAGGACTTGTGCGACCGCCCTCTCTCTTTTTGAGGTGGGACCCGTACCGACACTACGCCATCGTCTTCCTCTTAATCCAGTGATGAAGCGCTCGCAAGCAAATTCTGCTGAAAAGACCATGTTGGATCCGTAGTGTCATCATCATCATCATCAACACAGGTGACTTCCTCGTCCTGACATTCTGCATCCTGGAGCTGACCGGCTTCCTTCTCCTCCTCTGATGGCATCAGCGATTGGGCGTCGGTGCCGGCAAAATCATCCTCTGTGGCCTCTTGATCTTTTGAAATGCCTTCTGAGCCCAACCGCATTTTTTCATCAAAGAGGTCTTCAGAAAATGGATTATCCACAGTGGTGGGTACACGAGTTGACATTTGGGCTGCCTTCACTTAATTTTGGACGGATGCTGACGATGATGATAACGACATTTGTGGCTGTGACTGGGAGGACGAAGAGGTAAGACTGCTGGATGCCGGTTGCATTAACCACTTAAGAACAGATTGGCGACACTGTTCATTACTGAGATTCACAGGGCATCGACCCAGCGATGACAGGCCTGACGGTCCTGCAATCGATGATCCGCTGGCTTGCGTGTTGTCGCCAGCACTGAAAGGAGCACCTTCACTTGTACCTCTGCCTTCATATCCTACACCCCTCTTTGCTTGCTTACCATTTGCATTTCGCTCCATGTTCAGAAAGATAAAAATTTAAAAAGGTATGGAAAAGTTTTTAACAGTCGCAAATTGAAAGACGGCAAATCACAGCTTAAATCCCTCTAATTTCCAACAGCCAACTAGGATTAGAAACAGAATTGTTTCTATCGAATACATGTGACATGCGGTCTGGTGGAAGAACCGTAAGACAAAATCAACAGTGTTCTTCCTTCAGTCCCAGAAATTGGGCCTCACCACATGCAATACAGCTATTTAAAAGTTACACGGATAACAATAGGTGGTTTTTACACCAATGAAATACACCAACAGCTGCTAGAAAATTTCTGTATCCAAATTTAAATACAAGTGGCTCTTTGAACAAAACTGGGCCGCACCAAAGTGAAATACAGCTATTTATAAGTTATAGGGATAACAAAAGGTGGTTTTTGCACCAATGAAATACACCAACAGTTACTAGAACATTTCTGTATCCAAATTTAAGTACAAGGTGGCTCTTTGAAAAATACTGGGCCGCACCACGTGCAATACAGCTATTTTAAAGGTAAACGGATAACAAAAGGTGGTTTTTGCACCAATGAAATACACCAACAGTTACTAGAAAATTTCTGTATCCAAATTTAAGTACAAGGTGGCTCTTTGAAAAAAATTGGGCCGCACCACGTGCAATACAGCTATTTAAAAGTTATACGGATAACAAAAGGTGGTTTTTGCACCAATGAAATACACCAACAGTTACTACAAAATTACTACAAGGTGGCTCTTTGAGAAAAACTGGGACGCACAAAATAAATAGTCCAATTTCACCTCAGGTGCGAGGTGTGCTGGCCAAACAGTGGTAAAAAATATGCACCCTCCTTTCAAAAGCCTGTCTGTCCGTCCGACCCCTCCCCACCCCCCACCTCCCCCCGTGGCTGGACAGCGCTAGATGCTTCTTTAAAAGTCAGACCACAGACTCTCAATGTAATACAGACACCAAAAACCCAATGTAATGAAAATCCTAGATACAGAACCAACAAATATTACAGCCTCTAGACACAGACCTCTAATATTATACAGGCTCCTAGACCCAGAAACACTAAAAATTCAGACCCAAGATTTAGGCAAACCATCATTAACCCTGTAAACTTACTTTTGTCTTGTTTAGCGGATGATCAATGGATAAGAGACAAGGAACCAGAAGACGACAGGGGTGTGGTGGAATTGAGGTGCATTAGTGTCCTGCTCAGCAACATCACTGATGTGAGACACAGGCAGACTTTCACTTTTAGGAGGGAAGCCTTGTCAGTTACTTCATCTTTAATCTCTTAACGACTGCCCGACGACTTTTGTCAAAAGACGTCACTGCAGACATTGGGGTTTGCGGCGCCCAGTGCCACAGATGCGCTGAGAACAGAGCTGTACTTCACAGCCTTGTTCCCAGACAGCTTCTGCAAGCGCCGGGGGGGGGGGAAAAAGCCCCCCCCTTTCCCTTTGTCGCAAAACCCCCTTTGACTGCTGCGGTTAGTGACCCCCAACGTAATCAAAGGGGTTTTTCCCCCCTGCTCTTTGGGGGAATTTTTGGAAACCCCCCGGTTGACCCAACAACCCGGGGGGAACCGTCTTCACAGTCACCTGGGGCCCTGGGATTTTTCAATGTAAGAACCAGCGATCGGGGCTCACTGGGGCTCCCCTGAAGCTGCCTATTGTCAAACGGACAAAAAATTAAATTATTAGATATAGAATTTGCTAAAACATTACTAAGCGAAAAAAAAAAAAGAAAATTTAAAACGTTTATTCGTCAGGGGAATTTAAAAAAAAAAACAGAAAAAAAACAAAAAAAGTGTAAAAAAAAATTTAAAAATAAAAAATTTAAAAAAAAAAAAAAATTTTTTTAAAAAAAAATTTAATTTGGCATACATTACACACAAAAAAAACCCCCTACAAAAAGGGGGATCCCAACACCGAAATAACCTTAGAATTAATCTAAAAAAAATTTATTAAATGTGAAATGTGAAGGGTTGTTAAAAAAAAAAAAAATTTAAAAAAAAAATTGCTATAATTTAAAAGTAAATAAAAACTTTTCCCCCCAAAAAAAGGGTTAACAACTTGTAAAAAATTAAAACGGCCCCTCATTCCCCCCTGCGCATTGAAAAAATAAGAGTTACAACTTTTAAACCCAAAGGGAAGGCAAAAACTAAAAATAAATGTTTTGGGGTTCTTTAAAATTTACTTTTCAGATTGGGGTTTTTAAAAGGGAAAAACCCAATAGAGGGGCCCCGGGGCAATTAAATTAGATGCCCCCCCTGCCCATTATAAGCTTGCTGTTTCAGACCCTGTTTGCTATGGGGGATTGTAAATTAGCTGCCAGCACCCTTGTCGGGCTTTTCAAAAAAATTTAAAGCAAGGGTTCCGGGTTGCCTCGGGACCCTCTCCAAAGCCATAATTTTTAAAATTTTAAAACCCTATCCCCCTATTTTTCTCCAAAGGATTTTCCCCAAATTTGGGGCAAAGTTGTAAAATAAATAAATGAATACATAAATAAATACCAATTTTGAAAAAAATTTTTCTATATTTGTCTTTAATTTTTCCCCCCCCTCCCAAGGTCCCAAACCATGGGGTACTGGACTAAAAAGGCATTTTTAGGGGTTTAAAATCAGCATTTTGTGCCATGTGACCTTACTGGAGAGACTGAGCTGATTTTATACCAAAAAGCTTTTACAGAGTTTAGCAAAGGGAAGATTTTGTCTGAAGGTAAAGTAGATGACAGGGTTTCCCCACAGTGAAAATTTATAAATAGGGTAAAGAATGCAAAGCCAACCACCCTCTTTCAACCAAGGTTTGAATTTTGTTTTTTGAATTTTTTTTTTTTTAATTTTAAGAAAATTTGTACCGTTTAAAAAATAAAGAGTTTCACACACCAAACTCAAAAATTTTTGTAAATTGCACTTAAAAAAAACCCCCGGGGTCTCATGAAACCCCCCTTCCCCAACTACAGATCATTTTAATTTTTCCAATAAAAACCAGCAAAAAGAACTGACTGTTCACTTGCTGCCTAATATACCCTACTGGGTGCTGTTTGTTTCGAATCTGCTGTCGATTAGGGAAAAAAATTGGAAACCAATTGCCACCCTTTTTTCCAGAAAAAATAAAGTATGTGATAAAAATGAATAATCCTTTTCCCCCCCCCCCTTTATTCTGTCTGGAATAAAGGAAGGGTGTTTGGGTTTGGGAACAATTTTCCCCTTTTACTGGCTATATTTGGCCTCCCCTAAATCTGAAGCAAACACTGTACCCGGGCCCCTTTCCCACTTCTTTTAAATTTGGGCGGGTTTAGTAAAAATTTGACTTCTTGTTTTTTTAATGGGGATGCTTTGGTGCATCTAAAGGGGTTTTATATGTTTTGGTGGACACTACCTAGCACTAGTCATTACAGTCCAGATAAAATCTTGTCTACAACAATAGCCAGTAGATGGACAAAGATAAGAAAATGTAGTAATCTGTAGATGAAAACTAAATAAAATAAAAAAACTCCCCCCCCAAGGGGGGGCCAGAATAAATTTTCCGAGGTAGTCTCAAATGTTTGCTTTTTATCTTTTTTGCAAATTTCCCTTCAACTGGCAAAACCATGAAACATCCTTTTGGGTTTTAAAAGATATTGTAAACCAGAGTGTCGGGACTGGTTAAAGGGGGAAGGAAAGTTCCCCAAAGATACCTTAGGTCCGGGAAAAGAGCAACCAGAAATGTAAAGAATTGATAGATCTTTGTTTAGGGTTTAGAAAAAAACCCTTTTTTGAAAGGGCGGGTTTGGGGGGAGGGGGAAAAATAGCGAGGGGGGGGGGCCCCACTCTCCCTGGGAAAGCCCCCGGGTCTTGGGCTGTTGATTAGATCCAGGTGTGTCTCCCTCATTTTAAGGCGGAGCTGCAAAACCACTCTCTCTCCCCAGAGGGGAAAAAGGTTTACCTGCCCCAAAGCCGGGGGGGGAAGCAGCCCTTCCCTTGGGGTACAGTAGATGTTGTTTTGTTGTAAAACTGGAAATTTGGCCCGGCACTGTTTTAGGGGGGAATTTCCCTTATGTTTAGTTGGGCCCGGAAAAGGCATAGGATTTTTTTTTTTGGTTTTGTTTTTTTTTTTTTTTTTAAAAAAAAAAACCTTTTTTGGTTTAAAATTAAAACTTTCTGCGGGCAGTTTAAAAGAACTTCTTTTTTCCCTTTTGGGACTTCTTCCCCGCTGGGCCTTCCCCCGTCTCCCCGGGAGACGACCACCCCGCCCCCTTAACCTTACAAGGGGTGGAGGATGCTTTAAGCATTAATTTTGGACAGAAAAAACGAATCCGAAAAGGGAAAAGGGGCCCGGGAGTCCTATTTTGTTTACATCTTGAAAATGGGGATGGAAGAAATCGGGGGAAAATGTTGCAATTTTGGGCACGAAACAGGAAGCTACTCGCGTGCAGCAGGAGGTACCAGATGCAGCAAAGAGCGCTTGGGGGAAACAGGCCGCGGGTGCCCAGGGGCAACGGGGGGTACCCGGGAAAGGAGCAGCGAAAAAGACCCAAAACCCCTGAAGGGGGATTGTGCAGCAACTCGCCAATTTTCCGCAGGACGGGCCCCCGGTGGTGCAAAAATGCAACTAAAGCTTCCATAAGAGCCAGTCATTTTCTGAAAAAGTTTGACAGCGGGGAAAATGATGGGGAAAAGCCTCCCTGACCCCCTTTAAAAGGGGACTCCGAGCGAGAAGGGTCCCCAAAAGGGGGACAGTGGGCGGACTTTTTGGCACCCTTCCTTTCAGGAAAACCCCCAAAAGGCTTTTTAAACGACCGGAAAACAGGGGATGCCAAAAAATATGCCCTGCAAAAAAAGGGGGAAACCCAAACCAGCTTGGAGCCCGGGTTTTTTCTGTTTCGCCCCAACTTTTTACAAAAACGGGGTTTCAAACCGCAGGGACAAACCCCAGGGTCGAAAATAGGGACCTCTTTCACTGCCCAAGAAGGGTTTGGGCAGCGGAGCCCCTTACATCCCCAGAGGGTGGAACGGGGGTGATGGCCCAAAAACTTGAGATCCCCCCCAGTCCCCTTTGCGCAAAGGGGTTGACCCAGGGAGCCCCAAAAAACGCTGAAATGGTGGAAAATGGGTAGAGGACACAGCCGCAGGGGGAGCGATGATTTCTGGGGTAGGGGGCCCCCTAGCCCCACAGGGGGAATCCCCAGGACATCCTGGTAAACGGGTTCTAAGGGAAGAGGGGGGCGGGCAGATCGCTTTTTTGGTCGTGGCTTTACACGTGAAGGACTTTTGTCCCAGACTCTGGGACCCCGGCAATCGGCCAGGGAAGCCCGGGGCTCTAAAAGAGACTCAGTAAAGACTTGATAAAATTGTTTTCGCTGCCAAGGGCCGGGTTTCATATGGTTCCCCAATTCCCCCCAATATGATGATTTTATGCAATGTGTTTTGTTCATCTAAAAACCCGGGCCGTTTTAACACTGTATCCCAAACCTTTCTTTGGTGTAGAAATTTCCAACACTGAGGGTGAGACACCATGTGTTCCTTTACTTTTGGGGGGGAAACCGAGGAAAAAGGGCGTTATTAGCTCAGGTAGTTGGTGCCCTTAGTAAACCCCGATTTGGGTGAACCCGGGAAACCCCTTTTTAGAAAAAAAACATGGGGGGCACCTGCATCCATGGGGACACCGCCTTTCCCGCACTCCCGATATGGACCTCCTTTAAAACCGGGTTTGGGGCCCCCGAAAGGGTTTGGGGGGGGTAGTACCCATTTTTAATTTGGCATGATTCCATCAGGGGGGGGATTTTCCAAAATTCGGGGAGTTGGGGGGGCTTAAAAGGTCTCTAATTACCCCCCCTGTTAGGGAACCCCCAAGGTGAGGAGGAAACTTTTCCCTATTCGGGCTCAGGGAAGGGAAAGGGGGAAGTTAGCCCCTGGGGGGCGGGCCGCAGGGAAAGGGCAGAGCAGTCCAGACCCCTCAAATACAGCATGCCGAGTTTTAGGTGCGAAGGGACCAGTTTGGGGCGGAAAAAATTAAAAGATCCCACCCTTGCCAAAGGGGCCCCAAAAATGTTTAAAATGATGGGGGAAACCCAGTTGAGCCCGAAAACCAGACTTTCACCCCCCTTTTTTTGGGGTATAAAAGGGAAACTGTTTTTATCAAGTGGAAAAAAAAAAGGAGAAAGCTATTGGGAGCAACTGCTGGTCCCTAAAGTATAAAGGACCGTACGAATCGGCCCACGGTCCCCCCTAATGGGAGGGCAAATTTTGGGGGTAGAAAAAAAAAAATGAAAAATCTTTTCAACGGTTTTTTTGGCCCCCGGGGAATTTTCAAAAAGGGGGTGAAAGAGTATTGGGGATCCTCCCCGGGGTTTCCCGGTTTCGGCCCTAGGAAACCCCCACTACCTTTGCCCTCTGGTTCCCTCCCCAATTTTTGAGGTGCCCTTCCCAGGGGGAATCCAGGGTTTGGGGGGTTTTATTGTCAAATCCCTCGAGGGGGACGAGCATATTCTCCCTGATCCTTGGGCTTTGCCCCCCCGGTCCCGGGAAACCATTACCTTTTCGGAACACATCATCCCAAGGGGTATTGCTAAGGGGCTGGTGGGGGGGGGTTTTTTGGGGGGTTTTGGGGTTTCCCAAGGGGGATACTTTCGGAACAGGTACCCCCTTTATGGCCCGAGTAATGAAAGAACTGTGTAAATTTTCCAGGTGAAAAAAAACTGCGTACCCCCTGTCTAAACCCTCCACGACTGAGGTTTTGGGAGAGAGGGTTTTAAAAAAAAACCCTCAAAGCCCGGGTTTAAAGAAAGTGGGGGACAAAGAAGGGAAAAACTTGGGGCTTCCGGGTCCCCTACCCCTTTTGGTTTTGGGCCCTCCTCCAGGGTCCCTCAATTTCCCCCACTTGGGGGATCCCCCTTTTATTTTTTGTACGGGGCGTCATCCTAGGGGGCCCTTTTAGATGTAGCGAAAGAAAGCCGGAAGAAAAGCGGGCCCTCTATAAATTTTTCATAAAGCCGTGGCCCAAAAACAGGGTGGATTGCGACTTAAAGCCTATTGTACGGGGAAAATATGGGCCCGGGGCCCAACAGGGGTTTAAAACCCTAGTGCTAGATTACGTCCCTTTGCGCCCGGGGGACCGGGTTTCCCGGTACCGATCCCCCACGGTCGGGAGCCCAATTTTTTTTTTAGGGCCCAAATGGCAAGGGCCCTTTGAGGGTATTTGAGAAATTAAAAAATGGTAAATAACAAGAATTTCCCTCAGCCAAAAGGGTAGGAGGAAAGGGGGGATCAAAATGTACCAAAGTCAATCTGATAAAAAACCCTGGAAAGATCGCCCGTCACTTGCCCGCAGACCTTTTTTCACTGAAACCCAACCCGCGGGTCAGAGGGGGCCCTTGGGTTTCCCAGGGAAAGTTAATTTACTCCCTTTTGAGATACAAAAGGCGAGGAAAAAGGGTTTTCCCCTTTTTTAAACCCGGGGGTTTTCCCAAACCAAAACCCCCGGTTTGCAAAAAGTCCCCTCTTAAGCCCTGACATCATTTTCTGAAAGGGGGGGGGGGGTTTAAACTGAGACCATACCCCATTCCCGAGGCCAGGGGGGGGTTATCTCGAAGAGGTGAGAAAAAATTTTGGGAAATTGGGGTGGGTTGGGAGGGCAATAGCCAGTGGTCCCCCCGCCCTTTGTTTAATCCCAAGCCCCGACGGCAGGGGAGATTTTGAAAAGGGCTTTCCCCAAAATAAAAGCCCTTTCCCAATTCGACGGGTTACCCGATGCCAAGGGTGGATGGGAAAATATTGACAGGCTGGGGGAAATTTCACGGTATATAACCACTCTTTATTTTAAACCCAAAAGGGGACTGGCAAAAAACCCTCTAACAGAGGGGGGGGGCCAAAGAAAAAAACGGCCTTTGCCACAAACCCGATGGGTTTTCCATTTTTGGGTATTGCCCTTTTTGGGGTACATGGGGGGACCCCCACTTTCCAGGGGGTTATGGATAGGGTTTTGAGAAACCCCCCAGTCCCCGTAACCGCCCCATATCTGGATGATATTTTTCATCCAAAGCCCAGATTGGGAATCCCCTCTCCCCGAGTGCAAAGGGGGTTATTTAATTCGCTGTTTTGGGGGCAGGGTTCACAGCCAATCCCCAAAAAGTGTGCCCCTTGGTCTAAGGAGGCCAATTTCCTGGGGTACAATATAGGCCGGGGGGGGTTTTTTAAAACCCCAAATAAAGGGTTTAAACGAAGCCATACGAGAGGGGCCCCAGCCCGGGTTAAAAAAAAAACAAGTGCGGGGTTTTCCCCGGGATTCGGGCAAAAATAGGTGGGTTTATTCCAATTTTGCCTCTCTTGCAGCCCCGTTGGGCGGACCTGAAAAAAAAGGGGAAAGGTTTTTGGGCATGGTTTTAAAAGGAACCCTCAGGCTGAAAAAGCATTTCAGACCCTTTAAAAAATTTTATAAGCTCAGCCGTTTCTTTATAACCCCCGATTTTAAAAAGGGGTTCGTCCTTCAGAAACCCATGCTTTGGTTTTGGGACCCCAGGGGCGGTTAAATTTTCCCAGGGAAGGAACGGTGAGGAACACCCCTGCTTATTTAAAATAGAAAAATGAATGTCCCAAACAAAAAATGCCATTGTGGAAAAAAAAAATGCCTAGCCTTTAAAAGGGCCCCCAAACACTACGTTTTTTCCTTCTGGGCCACAATTTTTAGTTGGTTTCGGGTCATGCTCCCCTCAAATGGGGTGTTTGTAAAAACAAGGGGAAAAAGAAAGGAGGGGCACGAGATGGTTTTTAGCCTTGCAGGAGTACAAAAATTTAAAAGGGGAAACAAACCCGGGCCCGGGACCCACCTGAAGAATGCCCATGCCCCTGTTCGCATATATTGTCTGAATGGTCCCGATGTGTTCCCCCCCGGGTCTGAAACAGGGGGGGGGGAAGTGTGGACCGAGGTCGGACTGGTAATAGAGGGGAAGGGAAAGTTTTGCCCAAAACCTTAGGGCCAGGTTAAAAAAAGCCAAACCCAAAAAGTCGAGTTTTGTAATCTTTTTTAGGGTTTAGTAAAACCCTTTTGCAAGGGCTGGTTTGCTGGAGTGGGGAAAAGCGGGGTGGGGCCCCACTCCACCTGGGCAGTTTCCGGGGGTTGGGCTTCTGATTAGATCCAGGTTTTGGGCTGCCCATATTTGGGGGAGTTTTCAGACACTTCTTCCCCAGCCTGGGAAAAGGTTTTCCTGCCAAGAGCCTGTGGGACAGTATTCCTTTTGGGACAGGGAGTTTCTGTTGTTTTGTTAGTGGGTGGCAATAGGGGGGGGCACTGTTTTTAGGGGGGGAATTCCCTTTTTGTTTAGTTAGAGCCGGGGCAGGCCCTTTGGGTTTTTTTGTTTTTTTTTGTTTTTTTTTGTACCCCCTTCTTTCTTAAAAAACAGTCTGCGGGCAGTTTAAAAGAAATTTGTTGTCGTTTTGGACCCTTCCCGGCCCGCTCACCTTGCCCTTACCCCGGAGGGCGACCCCCCGCTTTCCTAATCCCTTACAAAAATTTTTACCCCTAGAAATTTTTCCTTTTTTTTTTCCCATTACAGCCACAAACTAAATTTTTTTTTATTTAAATTTTATGTGATAAGAAACCCCAAAGTAGAAAGCATTTTTTGAATTCAGCCCCCTGTTTTGATACCCCTAAAAAAAATTTCCCAATGTCCCAATTGAATTTAGAAGTCACCAAGTTAGTAAACAGAGTACAGCTGTATGTAATTTATTCTCAGTGTAACTATTTTTTGAAGGCCTCAGAGGTTTGGTAGAGAACATTAGTTAACAAACCGCATCATGAAAACCAAGGAACAAAACCATTTTGGGGGGATAAATTTTGGGAACGTGATTGCAAAGTTAGGTGTACAAAAATAGCCCAAGCTCTGAAGATCTCATGGAGCACTGGTCAATCCATCCTCCCTCCATGGAAGGAGCATGGCAGAACTGCTAATTAACCAAGACATGACCGTCCACCTAAACTGCCAGCCCAGGCAAGGAGAATTAGAGAAGCAGCCAAAAGACCCAGGGACTCTTTGGAGGAGCTACAGAGATCCACAGCTCAGGTGGGAGAATCTGTGCTCAGGATAACTATTTGTTGTGTACTCCAAGTCTGGCCTGTATGGTAGGGTGGTAAGAAGGAAGCCCTTTTTGAAAGCCAGTCATAAGAAGTCCCATTTGCAGCTTGTAAAAAGCTATTAAGGGGACACAGCAAGCATGTGGAAGAAGGTACTCTCTTCAGATGAGACCAAAATGGAACTTTTTGGCCTAAATGCCAAACACTGTGTGTGGAGGAAAGTCAACACTGCACATCACCCTAAACACACCATCCCCACCATGAAGCATAGTGGTGGCAGCATCATGATGTGTGGATCTTTTGCTTCAGCAGGGACTAGGAAGCTGGTCAGAATTGATGGGAGCATGGATGGAGCTATATACAGGGCAATGCAATTGCAGTGCTCTGGGTGGTCTGAACTCTATGCTGGATTCCCCAGACACTAGCCTTTTATACAGTTTTAGGTGCTCTAGAATTTTCTATTGGGAGGGGTGGAGTGGAGAAGCACCACCTTTACAAAAACATTGTTACAATTTCAGTCTCTCATACATTTGTATAGAGCTTTAACTCTGGCCTATGGGAATGACTCAACATCTTTTCAGATGATGCAAAGGACATTGTCTGAGATTTTCCATCCAAAACTCAACTGTGCATCTTCTATCAAAGTAGAAAGTTACCAACCTCTGAGTCTGTAGGTAGAAAGTCTGAGTCTCTTCATTAGCTGACTATGTGTTAACCCTTCCCACAGTGTAGATGATAGTGCAAATAAACAGAACATATTATAATAAAAAATATAAGCTAAGTTTAACAAGACAAAACAGTACAGAAGTGCATGACTGTATAAGCCATGATACCAAGATAGGTATTGATGGCTTTACACAGCAGAAAAAGGGCACCCTAAACTAGAGCCAAAGCTACAATGGAATGATTTACATCAAAGCATATTCATGTGTTAAAATGGCCCATCACAAATGCCATTCACAAATGTTTGCTAACCAATCTGACTGAGTTAGAGCTATTTTGCACAAAAGAATAGGCCAAAATTCCGGCTTCTAGATATGCAAAGCTGGTAGAGACATCTCCTAACAGATTTGCAGCTGTCATTGCAGCTAAAAGTGGCCCTACAAAGTATTGGGGCCCTACAAAGCTACTTTTCAATTTTAAAATTAGCAAAAATTTGGAAAAGCATATATCGTTTTCTGTACACTCCACAAATACTTGCTATATTGTGTTGCTCTATCACATAAAATATCATTAAAATACTTTTGTTTGTAACTAAAGTTTGTAACTATAACTTTTAAAAATAATAAACAGTTCAAGAGGTATGAGTACTTTTTTCCCTCTCAGTATTGTTAGCTTTGAGTGTACTATATGTAATATTTGAGCTCTGGTGACCATGCATGCCTTTCCAATAGCTTAGCATGGTATTTTTCCTTTGCAAGCACAAAATAATGCAATAATTTTTGTTATTTTCTTAATACATATTTTTTTTGTTTTCTTGAAGAAATGAACTACACATTGCCAACCAACATGTTTAAGCCCTTGAAGCAAGCATTTTAAAAGTTGATATAAGCTCCGCTTCGTCATGTCCCCATGCGTTTCTATTGATAAGCAGCAGAGGTAGCCATGCCATTCTTATGCATTATACTCTATATTACTCTAATTTAATTTTCTACTGCCCATTGCTCACTTTGTCAGCCCACTTTCCACTTTGAGAATTTTTTGTTAATGCAAGTACAAGAAGCTCAGGCGTCTAATGCTTTGCATACTGTGTTAAGCACTTAATCATTTTCTATATGCATTCACGAACAGGCTGTAGAAAATGCTGAACATGCACTACGGCTGTATTTAAGCATTTTATTGTTTCATGTAATACCATGTGTTTTACTTTAGTTAAAGCTATTATAATTTGTTAATCTTATATTTTGCTGCTCTTTATTCTTATAATTTATGTTCTGTTTAATGGATGTTTTAAGCTGTGCCCTGGCAGAAGCTGAATGTAATCTTGCTGGGGGCTTGGCTGCACATGGCCAGAACTGTTGTTCAGTACAGATCACTACTGTATACCTCTATCATCTAAGTCTGAACTAGTGCATGAGTCACTGGCACATTGGCACATTAAGGATCCCCACTATTTTCCACTCAGTGGGAGTGAATTGTTTGCTTTAAATAGGATCCTCAGGCTAGCCCAATAAGATGGGTACGGTTAGATGTCCTTTCAAAACTGTATTTATCTCCCCGAGAGGTTTTAAAAGGCATTCATATGATGTCGTTTGGAAAATGTCATACTGTTATTCTGCTCAGTAGTTTTTTCAGCTACACTAAATCATCTAACATGCACGGTATTTTTCAAAAAGTCACTAGGTGGCAGTAGAATGCTTGCAAAATCTTTTAAACTGCAAAATATTGGTGTCCTGACAAACCTTTTTTTTCAATGCTTATACTTTCATGACCCTAAAATGGTAAAAAAAAAAAAAAAAATCAAGCATAGCTTTTGTTTTTTTGTAGCAAAGCAAAGCAAGAGGAATAACATCAAGCCCCATGAAAAAAATAATTAAAAAACCCCCCTGTCGCACTTTGGGAAAAACGCAAGGAAATACTCCAATTAATACACTTAAAAGAATCTTTAGCTATAAATATCTCATATATGTACTGTATGTTTATAGTATGATGACCTTGAATTAAATTAATAGGTAACTATATATCCATATGCTTTTAAAGAGCTTTATTATAGCATTATGGACTTTTACTTATAATGAGAAGGCATGGATGGTTTAGGGGACATCCCTAGCAAACCCAAATCTCAACCCAAAAATCTTGTGCAGTAGCATTTTAGACCTTAGAATTGTTATTATTCCAGTTGAAGCTTTTAAAGGGTTGTGGACTGTGTTTTTTCTTAAAAATTTTAAGGTACTGGGATAATTACCATAAAAATACTTTTTACTTTTATCTTTCCTACCCCAGTCTAAAGGTGCTGCGGAGCCCCCTGGTGTTGTTTTACTTTGCCTGGACAGGGTGCATGACCAATGATGCCATTCAGTGGCTCCAGTGGTCAAGTGGCATCATTGCCTTGACATCACTGCTTAAAACTAAATGCCTCACAAGTAGTGATGTCAAGGGAAGGGCGGTGCCCGTGATCCCATAATGCTGGCATGGTAAAACCTTCCCGGCGGCCAGAAGTAAATTGACTAGCAAGATAAAGGGTAACGCACACCTAGGTGGTGGGTGCTCAATGGTAAGGTAAAAATTGCTATTTTTCAAATTTAAAAATTCTGGTTTTTTAACAAATAATGGAGTATTTTATTTTTCCAAAAAAATAGATGGGTAGATGTTTTAAAAAGGCATTTGTAAAAAGGTTACAGTGATACAATAACCCATAACATTAGATTTTTCCCGGCCGAGCCTTTTTTGTCAAAAAAGACTCTTATAGTATGGGGCAAAAGGGTTAATCAGATAATGTGAATGTATCGGGATGAGAGAAGAAAGTGTGGTAAGAGGCGGCAAAAAGGTATGGGTAAGGTGTTAAAGTATAGGCGTGAGCAAGGGGGGAAAAAAGCAGAAAAGGGCATTGTGGTTACAGATGACAGCTGTAGTGCTGGAACGGCAGTGACTGGAAAGCTGAGCATGGATTTTTTGTTTTATTAGGCACCAGTATCTTAAAATTAAATAATATAAAAACCTTTGGTTAAGGTATGTTGGTATTATTTGAACACTGCATATGATTTTCACATTTTGTGGCACTGGTACTTGTGAACTGTATAACATATAGTGGCTACTAAAGTTACAATGGGCTCAGGAGACAATATTTTCTCCTTATAAGGGGTTTTTCCCCGGGGGCAGTTCTTGAAACTAAAATCGCCATAAATGCCCCCAGACACTGTGTTTAAACGGCCTCCAATTTGATGGAAGACCAACTAATTTCTGAACATTTTACTGGAAAAACCCTTGTTTAGTGAAGTGCTGCAGTGATTCGGTCTGAATCCTCTCTATATACAGTGGGGTACCCCGGTTTTTCCCCAAAAAAAAGACAGGGTCTTATTTTTTTTTCTTTTCCAAAAAAAGGGTGGGCTTATTTTTGTGGCAGGCCTTTTTTTTTAAACAAAGGGGGGCAGACCTCTGCTGGGAATATTGGGCCCCATATATGAAAACTGTCTAGGTCTAAAACTCCTTTGTTGACCATAGCAACCAATCGGCGCCCTTTTATTTTTCCCGGCCTATAAAAGAAAAAGGGGGCTCGATTGGCTGCTATGGGCAACAAATGAGTTTTGATTAGACAGTTTTTATACATTGCCCTTAGTTCCTTGGACTGCTGTGGAACTAAAGTACCAACTGTATATACAAACAATACACCCATGGTTTTTCTATGGGTATGTATGTGTATGGTGTAGATAGATAGATGATAGATTTAGATAGATAGATATAAATCAACACGTACATAACCTGCACAAAAACCTGGAAAGGGTGGTCTATTCTTTCGTGCCTTATCTTAAAAAAAATTGGCTGTGGGGAAATACAAATCCCGCAAGTCACAGGCCAACTTTAAGATAAGGATTGTTTGTGGATTTATAAATGTGTGTGTCTACAAGTGGTGTATACGTATGTGTGTGTAAACATTGAACTTCCCCCTTCACAATACTCTCTGGTGGACTGAAGGGGCTGCGATATGTGGGTGGACACATCTCGTCCCCTTTAGCTAAAAAAAATGGGGTTTCACAAATCCTTGGTTTACCCGGCTGTTTATTGGGGGGGGGCGGTGCCAGGAAACAGCACTGCCCCGGAGGGGGGACTAGGTGACATACTTTTTTTTGGGGGTGGGTTTAAAAATTCAGCCCTTTTTAAGAAAACTTTAAAAAAACAGGCTGGGTTTTTTTTGGGGGGGGGTTTTTTTTTGGAAAAAACATGGTAATATCCTGTATGCTTTTTTAAAAAATGTGCCAGGATGAACGGCTCCCTTTAGGGCCCCAAAGGCGAGATATCCGAAAAATTGGCGGTGCTACAACAGTTTTTGGCAATTTAAAAAAGATTAAAAGGGACCAAAATCCGACCTATCAAAAATTGGGTAAGGGAACATTGCATATAAACTAATGCGCCTAAAAATGTGCGCGTGCGCCTCCATAACGAAATGGCCCATTTGGGGACATAGCACACATTTTCAAATGTAATGTTTAGGGGAATTTTACATTTTACAAATATGGTCAGGTGCATTTCAAATTGTGTTAGGGGGGTTTCATATTTCTATTGAAATGATTTATGCCGGTTGCGCAAAAGCCAGCAATAGATTCATTAGAAGCATATGTAATGCCCCCATGAGGCACACGGCCGGAGGCGCAGTTACAAGTAATAAAAAGCGCCTAACCATTTGTATTTGGCCTTAACAATATGAAAATTGAAATGCCCTAACCATACCTTTAAAGATGTACTTGCGCCTAAAAAGGCGTTTTTTTTATGGAGGGCCAGCGCATCATTTTAAGGCGATTCTGTGTCGGGCCCGGCATATAAAGCGCTTGTTTTGGGTACAAAGTTTATTACATCCAAAAATTTGGTGCCAAAAAATGGTTTTAGTGTAATATAGACCAAAAAACTGGTGTTGGAGTGTTGGGAAATTTCGCCCCAAGTGAGGGCCCCATTTTCTTTCCTCTGGTACTTTGTATAAAACATATATGACCCAAAGAAGCTCCTGTCCTCATTATAGAAAGTGATTTCCATCTTCTGGCAGCAGCTCTTTCTGACTGTTATAATTAATTACTTGCTTTATTGAATAAGTTATCTGCTTCATTTTCTGTATCCTTTATTTTGCATTATTTTGGGTGACATTTTTGGGCTTCAGAACCAATTACCAGTTTTCCGTAGTGTTATGGTTTTAACATTCAATGTTCAAAAAAAGGTATTAAAAGTTTAAATCAAACCCCTCTCCCTATTTTACAAATAAAAACAATAAAATAATAAAAAAGTTACACATATTTGGTATCGCCACATCTGAAAAAGTCCAATCTATAAAAATATAACATCATTTATTCCGTATGCTGAACACCGTAGAAGAAAAAAAATTCCAAATGCCAAAATTGCGTTTTTTGGTCATTTTACATCACTTAAAAAATGGAATAAAAGTAATCAAAAAGTTGCATGCATTCCAAATAGCTAGCGATAAAAAGTACACTTCAGCCCGCAAAAAAATGCCCTCTCACTGACGTCCGTAGGTGTTAGTGCAAAAAAGTTATTGGTCGCACAAACTGGCGCTGCGGCGCAAATTTCAAGATTAGAAAAAGTTTGTAATTTTTTTAAGGTACCAAAACATAACGGAAACCCTAAATGTTTGGTATTGTCGGAAGGCTATAAACCTGTACAATACAGATAACTCATTGTATTGACCGAAGACTGAACGCCGTAAAAGCAAAACACCCGCAAACATGGTGAAAATACGTTTTTTTTCCCAATTTGTCCCACTTGGAATTTTTTTTGCGGTTTCCCAGTATATTCTATAGTACAGTGAATAACACCATTAGAAAGTACATCTTGTCCTGCAAAATAAAAGCCCTCATACGTCTATGTAGGTGAAAAAATAAAAAAGTTATGGCTCTGGGAAGGCGAGGAGGGAAAAACGAATGTGTCAACAACAAAAAACGCTGGGTCCTTAAGGGGTTAAGCACTGTATAGTGGGATGACATAGTATAGCATTGTTTTTAAACAACTGTTTGAAAGTGATATTTGGACAATATATGGTACTATCGTTTGAGTCCTGTAGAGAATGAAGCTTAAAATTAGATCCTGGTTAATAATGTTAAAGGAACACTATATGGCTGAATGTAACCAGTCAGCCATCTAGTTTAATGTATTGCGCAGAATGAGAATTGTATCTGTATGCATCATAAGAGATATTTGGTTATTTTAAAGCAGTACTGTTTCTAGGCAAACTGCACTCAGGGGAGGAGAAAAGGTACAAGGCTTTTCCTCACCAAAACAGTGGCGTTAAAATAAGTTTTGTAATTGTGTCCCTTTTCCATCATGGACATGTATATAGGTGAAAGTTTTAGGCCGTGTTCACACGGCTTATTCAAGCCGTAATTGCGGGACGGATCCCGCTCGCAATACGGCTTGAATAAGGGGCGAGGCCGGGGGCGTGGGCGGGGCGGGGCGGGGAGCTGCTCGCCGGCCCCATAGACATTCATTATTCACGGTGCGTACGCGCCGTAAATAATATGCATGTCACTTTCTCCCCCCGCGGCGGATTCGCCGAGCGGGGAGGAGCGACGGAATCCATAGTTCTCTATGAGAACTGTGGATTAACGTAGTTACTGGGCGCGGATTGGAGACGTACTGAAGCGCAAATACGGTGCGCAGTACGGCTCCAATCCGTCCCAGAATAAGCAGTGTGAACGAGGCCTTAGGGTTGCCGGGGGCAGGGCTAAAAGTTGCAGTTTGAGCTGTCAGTTTGTTTTAAATAATTTTTTTATTTGTTTGTGGTTTATTTATTATACATATTGTACCCCCCATAAAGGTCAGAAAAAAAGACCTGTTTGCAAAAACTCAATGTGAGAACATAGCTTATTTCTGGAAAACTGCCACGGTAGTTTTTCAAGCCACAGCCAGACGTGAACCCAACAGGGAAAGGGGGGGGGGGTATGCTTCCTTTCTTTATATTTCCCGTTCCCTCTTCTTCCTTTTCTCCTAGATGCAGTTTGTATACCTTAACTGCTTTTTGGTTTTTTTTTTGCATTTTTTCCATGCTCCATGTCTTTTTTTTTATCATGAAGTATTTGAGACTTTTTCCTCAAAATAATGAAATAGGTACATGTTTTTTGGTGTGTCTTTTTCTTGTGCATATTTTCCTGTCACAAATTATGTGATCAGTCACATGATTTGTAATATAGAAAAATTTTATAAAAAAGAACATAAAACAATACACACACAAATGAAAGTAGGGAAGAAATTTCACAAAGTAAATGCAAAGTTTGTAAAGTTACATATGTGCCTATGCACTTACAAGGTACAGCTAACATCTGTCCACAGCAGTTTTTGACTAAAAAATCCATGTAAAAACGCAGGGGGACATGTATGAATGGGGCTGCGCCAGATAACTGCCATTTTTTCAGCCTGATATCCAGCACAACCCTGTTCAAAACATGTGTAAATGGCCCGCATGCCACTCTCGGGCGCATTACATAGCGCCTGCAGTGCTTTGTAATGTGTCCGATCTCGGGATGCGTGCGGGAAGCGGGTCGCACTAGAACTGTAGCGAAGCTATATATTTGTAGCTTCACTACAGCATTTATGGGAGCATTACAACTGGAACAGGTATACCATTTTCAAAGTGATATACCTGATCCAGAACTGTTGCACGAGCGCTAGAATACACCTGATTTATGACCCACCGTAGAGTGGGTTCATAAATCAGGCGCATTCAAGACTAATGTTAGGCGCATTAAATTTGGCGTGTTAGCGCCAAATTTCATACATGTCGCCCGCAATGTGTAAACCCATTCTTGTACTTCTCCAAGATGCATGTACAACATCACATGCTTTAAAATTGTACAAAAGTACTTGCTATCCAAAAAATGAAGCAAATGTCCAGTGGATCATAAAAGTGACAGATAAGACAGTTAAGAGATTTTTCAATAAAGATAATGGTGAAAGGGAGGAGGAGATCACGTCTAATGTTAAAGATGTAGTATCTAATGAGTATTCACAATTTACCTTCCCAGAACAGAGAATTTTAGGTTTTTTAGAGGAGTGGATTGAAGAAGGTGGGGAGGAAAATAAAGAAAACATTGCAACTAATATTCTATTCATAGTTTCCAACCCCACTTTCTATCCCATTAAGTCTAGAGTGCCTGCTCTGGATGCTTTCCAGAGCTTAATAGAAAGGGACCTTGTTCAACTCAGAAAAATGCACAAAAAAAAGACACTGTCATAATAATTATACTAAAAAACAACGTAGTGCATTGAGGGATTTAAAAAGTAACAAAAACCTTAGTATAAAAAGAGCTGGCAAAGGGGAACGACGGTCTATATACTAGACAAATTTTGTTAATGTTAAATATACAAATACATACCGTAAATTAGAGGGGGATCCCACTGAAAGGATTAAGTTACAAAAATTATTACAAGAAGGGGTTCGCCTAGGAGCTATGACCTTAAAACAAAAAGAATTTTTGGATGTAAATAATCCTATTATTCCTTTTTTATGGTATCCCCAAGGTGCATAAATGTGAATTCCCTTTAAAATTTTGCCCCAGTATAGCTAGTAATAATTCACTAGGGGAAAGGATCAGCACATGGGTTGATAAATTATTGCAACCTCTTTTCTTGCAAACTTTTTCTAATTTTGACTGGAAACAATCCTTCTGCTGGCTTAATTGTGATGTAATCAGTCTCTATTCAAGTATCGCACATGAACTAGCCATTGCAGCTTTAAAGTTTAATTTGCAGCACTACAGTAAATAAACAGAAGCTATACAAACATTTGTTTTATTAAGTATAGAATTTGTGCTAAAGAACAATTACTTCAGATTTGATAGACATTATCTACAGCTGTTAGGTGCTCTGATGGGGGCTACATCATTGCCTACCATTGCTAACCTTTATATGGTGTGGTGGGAATTCCACACCATTTATGGTCCAGATAATCCTTATTGTGATTATATCATATGGTATGGGCACTACATTGATGATCTCCTAGTTATATGGGATCGCAATGTAGCGTCCATACCTAAATTCATAGACTATATCAATATGTACCAACTTGAAATAGAGTAGCAAGTGAAATATAGTTAAAAAGTCTTTATTGTATAAACATATCCTTAAAATATGTAACTCTGAGTGCAAAACGTTTTTGCTACTTGCATTTAGTTTAGTCCATAGCAGGCAGTCGGAGAGAGTATAAAGTGTCCATCGATATGAGCTCCAGGCGTATAGTGCTGTGTAGACGCCAATTGTGGAGTAACAGACAGGCAGAGACCGAGGAAAACCGTGTGACGTTTCGGGGCGTGTCTTGCCCCTTCTTCAAACACGTAGTTTCCTTGTCATCACTTCCTATTATATGTAACATAGCGTTCCGTGTAAAGAGATAGACCAAAAGGTTACATAGAATCATAAAACCAAGAGCAACATTCATTCATAAAAACACACGTAAGTTGAGATTCTCATTCATGCCGGCGGGAGCAAGGGTATTCATTTTGAATATCCAAAATGATTCTCTTTGGAGTAAGCATGTTTCCAAACTTTTTGTACCCTTTGTTGTCACTTCTTCCAAAACATACCATTTAAGTTCTGTTACTGAGTGTCTATGTTAAAGAAAATGTCTGGCCACAGTAGTTTCTCCAAATATTTTCTTATCTCCATTTTCTATTGCATTATTAGTACAACTAGTACGTATGGCCAACTTATGTTCTGTGATTCGTGTTTTTATCTGTCGTGTTGTCTGCCCCACATATCCCTTACCGCAAGGGCATTTCAGGAAATAAATTACACGTTTTGAATTACACGTAAAAAAGCCTTTGTGATGGATTTTATATCCTTTTGTGGGATGTGATATAAATGTACCCTTAATTATAGAACTGCAATTGCAACAGTTTAAACATGGATATGTGCCCTTAAGTGTGGTAAGTAATGTCTTTTGCTGTTTCTCGACATTATCCTTTAATTGAGAGGATACAATTGTGTTTCCTACTGTGTGGCCTTTTTTTATATACAAATCTTGGCGTATGTGTAAATAGTTTGCCATAGTTATTGTCTCTAGATAGGAGATACCAATATTTCTTTATAGAGTTTTGGATTAGTTTGCTGTGTGAATCAAAAGTGCTGTAGTATATAAGTCGTTCATCCCTATCTGTTCTTTTTTTAGGTTTGAGTAGTTCATTTCTGTTAAGTAGTCTAACTTCTGCAGCAATTTTTTCTAACTCTTCTCTTTTATAACCCCTAGCTATGAATTTATCAATAAGTATTTGTTCCTGTTCATGATAGAGTGTTTCTTCTGAGCATATTCTTCTAGCTCTAATTAACTGTCCTAGAGGAATACCTAAAAACAATTGTGGTGCATGTTGACTTGTTCTATGTAAAACATTGTTTCTATCGATAGATTTTTTATAAAGTGTGGTATTTACTCCTTGTCCGTTCTTACGTATCTCTACATCTAAGTAATGAATTTTATCCTTATTTATGGTGGTAGTAAACTGAATGAGGGGGTGGACCTTATTAAGGGATGAGATAAATTCAGTGAGTTGTTCCATAGGTCCTTTCCAAAGGACAAAAACATCATCGACGTATCTTAACCAAGCATGGACATTTCGAAATTCATCTCTGGGAAATACATATTTCCTTTTATAAGCTATCATAAATAGGTTAGCTATGCTAGGTGCTGCTGGAGAGCCCATTGAGACTCCTTGTAACTGAAGAAAAAGTTCACTACCAAATTTAAAATAGTTCTTAGTTAGTATAAGGTCGAGGAGTGTCATTATGAAATTAATATATGAGTTAGGTAGCTCAGCATCATTCATCAGAGTGTCTTTAACTACTTCCATTGCTTCTTGGTATGGGATATTTGTATAAAGCGACTTGATGTCCATTGTACAAAATAACATTTCCTCCTCTATTTTTAATCTATCTAGTTCTCTCAAGAATTGTCCGGTGTCACTTAAAGCATGTAAATCCTTCTTAACGTATTTTCGTAAACAATTGTCTACATAGACTGCCAATGGTTCCAGTACTGAGCCTATGCCTGACACGATGGGCCTTCCGGGCGACTTTTCTAATGTTTTATGTACTTTGGGGACTAAATACAGTGTGGGGATACGAGGGAGTGTACATGTGAGTGCAGCTTTTTCTTTAGGGGTAATAATACCAATTTCTACAGCTTCCATCAGTATATTTTCTATCATAAGTTGTAAATCTTGTGTCGGATCCTTATCTAGTTAGTTATTTTTTAGGAGTGCAGCAAAAAAACAGCGATACAGATCTTGGAGAGAACTCTGGAACAGATCTAAAAAGAAATACATGCACAAGAGGGAAATACCAATCAAAGAAGAAATAACTGAAAGTCTGGTTTTGAATCACAGCTCCTTTTCATTTCATGTAGTGCTCTGAAAAAAATGAAACAGGCACTCTGATTAGTTTCTATGGGAAATAAAGAAAGTCTTAGGCCAAGACAGTTTTCATACATGTCCCCCTTAGTGTTTGCTACTGCTTTTAGCAATGATTTTGCTGATATAAAAAAGATCTTTTTTTAAAAAATTTCCCTAAAACAGGATCCTGTTTTGGCCAATCTTTTAGATGAAGGTATTAGCTGTGTAGCAAACTGTGGGAGAACTCTGGGAAATGATCTTTCGCTTAACCTTTTCATTAATTCTAATTCAAATGATATGTGGTTAAAAAATACTGGTTTCTTTCCATGTGGAGCAGGGGCGTAACTACCGGGGTAGAAGACGTAGCAACTGCCACGGGTCCCGGTCGCTTAGGGGGCCTGCGTCCCGGGGCAGCTGCTATCACGTCTGCTACCCCGGTAATGCCGCTCCTGGGCCCGCCGGCAGTGAACATAACAGTTCACTTCGGCGGGTGCAGAGCTGCGGTGCTCGCCGCATGCTAACTCTGAAAGCCCGGGCCCTCCAGCCCGAGCGTTCAGAGGCAGTGCTGCCCAGAGGTAGCGGAATGGAGCGACACTCGCTCCGCTCTGCTACTTCCCCTGTTGGCTCTCTGTGATCATGTGGGCGACGCGGTGACTTCACAACACCGCGCCGCCCGCGCTGGGCAGGAGGCTGCAGCGCGGCGCATTGGGGGAGCGTGGCCCGGGGTAAGTAAACTATTTCTTATTTTACCTGCCCAGCCTGCCTATCTAAAGCCCCCTGAGCCTGCCTATCGAAAGCCCCCAAAGCCTGCCTATATAAAGCCCCCCAAGCCTGCCTATCTACAGCATCCCAAGCCTGCCTATCTAAAGCCCCCCTAAGCCTGCCTATCTAAAGCACCCTAGCCGCTATCTAAAGTCCCCTGAGCCTGCCTATCTAAAGCCCCCTAAGCCTGCCTATATAAAGCCCCCCACAAGCCTCCCTATCTAAAGCCCCCCGAGCCTGCCTATCTAATGCCCAACTAAGCCTGCCTATCTAAAGCCCCCCAAGCCTGCCTATCTAAAGCCCCCTAAGCCTGCCTATCTAAAGCCCTCCAAACCTGCCTATCTAAAGCCCCCTAAGCCTGTCTATATAGCGCCACCCTAAGCCTGCCTATATAGCGCCCCCCTAAGCCTGCCTATATAGCTCATATAGCCCGCCTAAAGCTGGCCTACTTAGCCCCCCTAAGCCTGCCTATATAGCTCCTATAGCCCGCCTAAAGCTTGCCTACCTAGCCCCCTGAAGCCTGCCTATCTACTTATATGGGGCCATATAGCTACCTAAACCCTGCAGACCTACCTATATGGCCCCTATAGCCCACCTAACCCCTGTCTACCTGTATGGCTCCATATAGCTACCTAAACCCTGCTTGCCTATATGGGGACTCTATTGCCTACCTAAACCTGGCCTATCCAAACCCTAAAAACAACAACAGTACTCCTATTATTATCCAGGCGGAGAAAGCCACTTCGATATATATTACCCAGTATCGTAAATCATAAGACAAAAACCACAGAGAATATCAATACCTTTGGGCAAGATAGGTATATAAAATATAACTTTTAATGAAAATTTACTGATAAAACCTAACAATTCCCTAAAATATTGCCCTACCTAAACTGCCTAATACGTGGGGAACCCGCCCCAACAAAGGGCGACCCCACCAGGAAACCTTACTAGAAACCCTATAAGTGCCCTAGTGATAGTCCCTTACCACTACACCTATGCATACAAACAACAGTGTGTAATCCCACCTAGACTAAACATCCGTCACCACACACAACAGACTATATATACACGTATCCCGGGTCCCGACGCGTTTTCCCCCACCCCCGATAGAGTGGGTTCCATCAGGGAACAAAAACTCTTCTAAAGTGGCAACAGTACTATAAGGAATCTAGTAAGTACCAAATTATACAAACAATAAAAAAACCCCGGTTACCAGAACTAGAATACCGTAACAGCTGCATGAAAGAATATACATATACAATCGTGTGGATACACTCACGTCCCTTATGGTATACTAGGTGAGCGCCAACGAAGAGCCTCTTCTCACACTCACAGAGAGCCAGGTCGACCAGGTGGCATGCTGGGCCGGATAGATGGTTCCGAACGCTGCACTAGAGGAGAAATAATGGTTTTAAAATACACGTTGTCCAACTCAGGATCAACACCCCAGTGGACACAGGAGAGAGAGTCCTTACCCACCGGAAGTAGAATAAGCACATGGGCCCGGGGAAAGGGAACGCCCACAACAAGGCAGCAAACAAAAAAACAACAACAAAAAGTTGTTGCTAAACCCCAAGAGGCACAGACGAACACCAGCCCATTCAAATGCATATGAGATGGTTATATGTATAAAAGCATTCAACCCCACACCAATGTGATTAAATAAACGTTTTAAATTTGCATGCTGCCATTTCTAAGAAGCAGCCAGAAATAATTAGTCGGTAAAGCAACTACAATATTTAAAATATATGAATGATACCAACAATTAAATAAATAAATAGATAAGCTCATAACACGGAAAAAATAGCAGGAGATTAAATGAATGGCGCAAACGATAGAGAGTCATTAATTCCATTTGGGTGTAGCGTTTTTAAACGGAAGATCCAGATCCTTCCCTATGGAGTATTTTCTTCTCAAAATCCCCCTTTCTAGGGGAAGGATGGACAATTTCAACCACCGAGAATGTAATAGATAAGGGGCTGTCTTATGTTTAAATTCATATGTCTTGCCAAGGGAGTATTCGCGGTCATTCCTAATATCCCCAGGGTTCCAAAATCCGCCGCCTAAATTCCCGGGAAATAGTTTTAACCCAATACATCTTGGGGAAACGGGCAGGTGGCCTGGTATATGACCCCCCTTGTTTTTAAAATAGGATATTCAAAAGTTTTAAATATTTGTCCTGTCAGTAAATTCATCACTGACTTCGTTACTGATATGGAAGGGCAGGCCTTCACTTTCCGCACCTATAAGTGCCCTGTACCTTGGATGAAAAGCCAAAGGGCCGAAGGTGTTGGTGTCGAAAAATGACTCTGAACCAAACGGTTCCTAATATTCTTGCCTTTTCCTGTACGTAATACTGGGGAAACATATCTAACAATTCCTTCAAATGTGGATCTTGTGTTAAAATTGGCCAAAAATTAGATATAATGTTTCTAATCTGGCTAGAAGCATCATCATATGTACCTATGATCCTAACCCTTTTCTCCTTTGTGATGTTATGAGACTTTTGTTGCTGTAATAGGCAGACCGATCAAGTAATAGAGGCTGATTGATATGCTTCTGTGAGAATATGTCGTGGGTATCCCCCCTCCAGGAATCTCGTTCTTAAATTCTCAGCTTCCTTCTTAAAAGTCCCTTAGATGAACAGTTTCCCTTTGTACATGCATAAACTGTCCCTTTGGGATACCTTTCCTAAGGGGGGAACGGATGATGACTATCCCACCGTAGGAGATGTTCCCTGCTGATGGCTTACGGGGACAAGGTCGTCATCAGGCGGTTATCCGGGCCCTTAGAGATCAAGACTCCAAAAACACCAAATTTTTTCTTAATGTATGACTGATGTGAACCTGAGTCCAATGTCATTAATATTAAGTTTCTGGACAAACAGATGAAAAGCCTATTGGGGGCGGTATTTAGATGACATCGTGATTTTGTGGACGGGCTCAGAGGAGGCTTTTCATCTGTTTGTCCAGAAACTTAATTTTTAATGACATTGGACTCAGGTTCACATCAGTCAAAACATAAGAATGAATTGGTGTTTTTGGACGGGCTTGATCTCTAAGGGCCCGGATAACCGCCTGATGACGACCTTGTACCGTAAGCCATCAGCAGGGAACAGTCTCCTACGGTGGGATAGTCATCATCAGTTTATGCGTGTACGAAGGAACTGTTCATCTAAGGGGACTTTTAAGAAGGAAGCCGAGAATTTAAGAACGAGATTCCTGGAGCGGGGTACCACGACAAAATTCTCACAGAAACATATCAATCAGCCTCTATACTTTATCGGTCTGCTCTATTTCAGCAAAAAAGTCTCATAACATCACAAAGGAGAAGGTTAGATTTATAGGGACATATGATGATGCTTCTAGCCAGATTAGAAACATTAATCTAATTTTTTGGCCAATTTTAACACAAGATCCACATTTTAAGGAATTGTTAGATATGTACCCCAGTATTACGTACAGGAGAGGCAAGTATATTAGGGACCATTTGGTTCAGATCATTTTTCGAACCAACACCTCGGCACTTGGCTTTCATCCAAGGTACAGGGCACTGATAGGTGCGGAAAGTGTAAGGCCTGCCCTTCCATATCAGTAACGAAGTCAGTGATGATTTACTGACAGGTCAAATATTAAAACTTTGGATATGCTAATTGTAAAACAAGGGGGGTTCATTTTCCAGGCCACCCGCCCGTGCCCAAGATGTATGTGGGTAAAACTATCCGGGAATTTAGGCGGCGATTTTGGGAAAACCTGGGGGATATTTGAATGACCGCGATACTCCGTTGGCAAGACAAATGAATTTGAAACATAAGGGGCAGCCCCTTATCTATTACATTCTCGGTGGGTTTAAATTGTCCATCCTTCCCCTAGAAAGGGGGATTTGAGAAGAAAATACTCCAGAGGGAAGCGATCTGGATCTTCCCTTTTAAAAACGCTACACCCAAATTTGGGAAATTTTGAATCTCTATCGTTTGCGCCCTTCATTTTTAAACTCCTGCTATTTTTTCCGTGTTATGAGCTTATCTATTTTTTTTATTTAATTGTTGGTATCATTCATATATTTTTAAAAATTGTAGTTGCTTTTTCCGACTAATTATTTCTGCTGCTTCTTTAGAATGGCAGCATGCATTCAATAACGTTTATTTACTCACATGGTGTGGATTGTAATGCTTTTATACATAGTACCATCTCATAGCATTTGAATGGGTGGGTTCGTCTGCTGCTCTCTTGGGGTTTAGCAACAACTTTTTTTTTGTTGTTTTTTGGGTTTTCTGCCTTTGTTGTGGGCGTTCCCTCCTGGGCGGATGTGCTTTATTCTACTTCCGGTCGGTAGAGTACTCTCTTCCTGTGTCCTCCTGGGGTGTTGATCCTGTGTTGGACACCGTGTATTTAAAAAATTTTTTCTCCTCTAGTGCAGCGTTCGGAACAAACTATCCGGCCCAGCATGCCACCTGGTCGTCCTGACTCTCTCTTGAGTGTGAGAAGTGCCTCATCTTTGGCTCACCTAGTATACCATAAGGGATGTGGTGTATCCACACGATGTATATGTATATTCTTTCATGCATGCTGTTACGATTCAGTTCTGGAACCGTGTATTTTATTGTTTGTATATATTTGTACTTACGAATTCCTTATAACTGTTGCCACTTTAGAAGAGTTTTTGTTCCCTGATAAAACCCACTCTATCTGGTGGGGGAAACGGTCGGGACAGGGATACGGATATTATCTGTTGTGTGTGGTGACGGGATTTTGGGCAGGGGGCATTACACACTGTATTGTATGCTAGGTGTAGGGTAAGGTACTATCCAGGGCACTTATAGGGTTTCATAAGGTTCCGGGTGGGGTGCCCTTTTGTTGGGGGGGGGTTTCCCCCCACGTATTAGGCATTTTAAGTAGGGCAATTTTGGGGAATTTTGTTGGGTTTTATCAGTAATTTTTAAATTTTTTTTATATCCCATCTTGCCAAAAAGGATTGATATTCCTGTGGTTTTTTGTTATAAAAACCCTCCTGCCTAAATGGACCCCTATAGCCGGGGGGCGCGGGGTCTGGAAAATTTAGGATTCAAAGTATTTGTGTCTAAATCTCCAGGACAATGGTCAGGAGGTGTCACAGGGTGGTTGGACCAAATGCAAAACAAAAGGGAAAGTCAACGACTCGTCAGAGAAACGCACCTTGAGTCCAAGATGAAACCCAAAGCTTTTAAACACATAGTCTGTGTACAAATGGTTTTCAACCAATATATGGTCCGTATGGGGGTTAAAAATAAAAGTCTGCAGAGCCTGTTTTACACTGGGTTTTACCCACTATATGGTTTACTATATGGCGGTTTAATTTGGGCCTTTGTGCACTGATCAGTAAAGTGTAGGGGGGATTAATTTAGTCCCTTTTTGGGGGGGTAATTTGGGTAAGGTTTTGGCGGTTTTTAATTGGTCCCAAAAAAAGTTTTGTGTAGTAAATTTTTTAATGGGTTTGGGTCTTGGTATAGTGGGTTTTTTTTTGGGAGCATATGATTGTTACATGTAAAGGTTTAGGTTTTTTAAAACCCCTTGTATTATCTAACACAGTCCTTTTTTAAATTTTTCGTGGGGCAGGAAAAGGGGGGCAAAAGGGGGGGGGGGGGGGACAGTGCCCCATCAAAAAAATTTGCTTTTTGGGGCCCGGTTCTCTTTGTTAACGCCCCTTTATGTGGAGGTATACGGTGGGAAAAACTTGTTTGGGATTCCAAAAAAATGCATATGTTTTTATAACAATAGGAAAAGGGTAAAAAGTTTAAAATTTTTGATATCTTTTAAATTTTGAAAAAAGACCCTGGATATTGCATTTTTGGTTTTTACTGCATCAATAAAATTTTAAATATAAAATTTGAAAACATTTAAATGTTGTTTTAGCAGAACACCTTACTGCCATAAAAAAACATTTTCTTGAATAACATAAAGGTTCTTTAGAAACCCTCAAATTCTTTGGCATTGAAAGAGTTAACCGCCCGGTATGCAGTGGGGATTGGATGAAAAAAGTGAGAATGAGGGAAGCATTCTGGATTTTAGAATTTTTAAGGGAATTGGTAGGTTTACGGAGGTTTTTTTGGGGGTCCCTTTTGAAAAAAAAACTTTTAAAATAAGTTTGGGGCCGTCTAGATGACCCAAAAAAACATATCTAACAATGAAGCAGGGGGTTTTTACCTGCTCGCAATGTAAAAAACAAAGTTGGCATTCACATGAGTGAATTTGCCCAGGCCCTGTTTTTAAATTGGGGTCTGTCAAAATTTTATCTTTTTGATCCCCCTTTCCAAAAGGGCGGGGCTATCTAAAAGGGTAGGGTGGAACCTATTGGGGATCCCCAAAAACGGATTTAAAAAAACCCGCAGCAGACCCGGATTGGATCCAAAAAAAAACTGTGTGAACATACCCCCGGAGGTTTCCAAGGGTTTCCTTTAATTTTTAAAAATGGGCCCTTATAAAACATCCATTTTTTAACTTTGTTTTCTTTTTCCATTTTGTTTAGTTGTTTGTCTTTTAAAATTGCCAAACCGTTTGTTTGAAATTTTTAAGGGGTTAAATTGCCAAAAAATATATGTCTTCGGGGGAAGGGGCCCCCGAAAGGGTTTTAAAAAAGTTTTAATCATGTGGGTTTTTATTGTTTCCAAATAGCTGTGAACAAGGACTCTTTACGAAACGCGTTACCGTGACACTTCATGCCTCATTTCTTTTGTGGAAATATGTTTTTTCTAATAAAGTAGCCACTTTTATAATCCGCTGGAAATTTGCTAAATTTTTGGGATAGAATTTTTTCTGATTGCAAAAAAATTTTCAGTGCGGGCGGGAGAAAGGGATTAGGCTACAGCTGGATACCTAAAGGCAGTGTTAACACGCTTATTCAAGCCGAATTGGGGGACGGGATTTCCCCCCCCATTTTCGGTTTAAATAAGGGGTGGGAGGGGGGGGGGCGGGGGCTCGTGGGGGAGCGCCCCCCCACCCCCATAGACATTGCATTATTCACGGTGCTACCCGTCGAAAAATAATGTCTGTCACTTTCTCCCCCCGGGCAGATTCCCCGAGGGGGGAGGAGCGACAGAACCAAGTTCTTTTTTTTGACTGTTTTCCCCGTATTTACGGGGAGATTCAAGCCGTACTGCAGCGCAAAAACGGCGCGCAAAGTACGGCTAAAATCACCCCAAAAAACCGGTGAACGGGCCAAAGACTGCAGTGAGGTGTAGTACTATCTTGTATATTGCCTGAAGTTTTAAAAATGGGGGTTTGGGAATAAGACAAGAAAAACCTGGAAATTTTCCTAGGGGATTAAAAAATAACCACTTTTAAATTACAGTGTCAGACTGGGGAGCCTAGGACTCACCAGTGGAGTTAATTCTAGGGGCACACCCTATAGCTACTCACCTCTTTCATACCCCAAATACCGCTTATGTTCTGCCTCTTGCTTTTCCCTTTTTCTCTCTGTTTTTCTGCCTCTCTCAAGGATGTGTATTCAGGTAAAAGAAACTCCAGGTCTGCCATGTCTTGTTCACATGTGCGCCAGTCCGAGCCTGAATACCTAATATCTTTTATGGTCTCAGGGTGAATGGTTATTGAATCAATTTGCCACAGCAGCTTGGGATGGTTGTGGATTTATATCTAACATTTCTTGGGTGGTAGTATTAAAGATGTGATCCCACCATAGGCTTTGATGGCATATCGATAGGAAATGCCATCAAAGTCTGATATGTTTTGGGCCCCCCGTAACAGGACCTCTGAAATTTAGTGCTTTCTGTTTTATGAGTTCAGAGTACAGTTGAGCGGTTGTACTTAGGACTGACATGGAGAGTCATGTGCAAGCATGACTGGCTCTCAATTCTGAGCCAGGATTTTTGGTGGCTCATCCCATATGGACTATCAGACTTTGATGGCATATCCTTTAAATTTGCCATCAAAATCTATGGTGGAAACACTCTTTAACTCTAATACTCCTGGTTGTTTAGGAAGAGTTAAAGGGTCAATAGTCATTGTCTATGCCATAAAAATCCCTACAATTTAAATGCATTTATTTTAAAGAGGTCCAACATTTTTGATAATGTCTGTACTATAATGTGTGACTTTTTATGGCACAAATGGCTTTATTAATTCCTCCCAGTGTTTTCTCCTAAGGGCCTAGAAGAAGGTTTAAATAAACTACATACCCTCACCATCTGACCTAAACAATGACAGCAAAATACTCCTTCATAAGTGAAGTAATTGGTAATACACATCTAAGAGAAATTGCTGATTAGTGGATATGCCCCATCCAAAGATGGCCAAACATAGCTTAACATTTTTATATCCACCGGACTTAAAGTGGGTTGAGTAAAACATAGTGAAAAAAGTTTTATAAATGACAATGTGCTCAAAAAATAATACAATTATAAATTGAATAGAAAATGAATCCATTAAAAATTTTTTCTTAGAGCTCAGTCTGATACTTGGACTTCAGGTTATATGGTTGAATCCATTAATCATGCAATCTTGAAGAGGGTGTGGTTGTTTTGGATCCACTATCAGGAATGTGGAAGCATGGTTCAGAGTCTAATATCTTCACCCGTAATTGGATATGGAGTAAAAGGGTATACTATAAGTCTTAAGACAGAAGTCCAGAATGAAGGGTGCAGAATCACGGGATTCCAATGGGGTATTAGTTTCCCTCTCCGGGTGTCCTCTTTTTGCGCAATCAGATAAAACAGTTAATAATGTTAGACATGTTTTAAATATTTTTAAGTATATTAAATAGCTCAATTATTTTCAGTTTAACAAATATTAAGATTATGATTTTTTTTTTTAACCCCTTGTCGACACAGGACATACTCATATGTCCTGCTGCCAGTAAGGTTCTATGTAGAAGGCGATGTCATTCAATTGCCCCCAAAATTTATTTAAAAAACTTCCTCTGACACTATCCCTTGTTGACCATTCCAATAAAGAAATAGCTCCAACACTGGTCAACTAGTCCACAATCTGAAAAAGTCCCAAAAGGGAAACCTGTAAAAAAAACCAAAAAAAGAAACCCTACAGAAAACCTAGAGGATACGTTTTCACCCAACTTTTCTGGATTTTGGATAAGCTATCCAGTACCCAGGAATGATGGGTGACATCCCCCACAGCAGGCAAAGCTGGGTGCCTGCTGTGAGGGATGGGACACCATCCATCTTTCCATGTTACCTTCCATGGGAAAAACAGGGAATCATGCAGCCCTATTTTTCCTGTCAAGGATGAACCTTTCTAAAAAGAAGGGGGCTTTTGGCCTTTACGGTAATAATGTTTACTTTAATAAATACATATTCAGCAAAAGCTGTGTGTTTTTTAGGTAAAAATTTTCAACTCTTCCCACAGTCTGCCCTGTGTAAATAATTTTCTTAAATTTGGGTTTTCCCCCTGGGTGTATTTACACACCACACACTTTTTGCAAACATTTCTTTAACAAACCTACCATACAGGAATATACCATTATTGTCTCATTGGACTAATATCATCAGGCGTGGACATGAAAAGCTGAGATCTCCTGTGCAGGAATAATATATGGACCTGTTATGTAATATTTTATCATATGAATCACTAACAATGCACCAGTAATTGTTACTTAAAAAAATCTACTTTTATTTTAAAAACAATAAAAACTGCTTTTTATGGACAGACATCAACCAAATCAAATATATGCCGTGCTCATTTATGAACCATACAGGTTTTTTCTCTCAAAACTTCTTCTTGAAACGTTGCATGCTGGACATGTTGGGAGCCTCAGACAGCTTAATGACTAAGTTACCTTGATGGGGCTCTAG